>JAGFBZ010001136.1:0-28640 GCA_018398805.1 Hirundichthys speculiger
TCCTGCACATGCAGCACTGATAAGATTCTGAGGCAAGAGGACTTAAGAACTTATCATGTTTGAAGTAAAGAGGAAAACAAACAAAGCAAAGGTCACGAATCAAAGAAAAACCCATCAAAGTGGGTAATTACTAATTAAAGGCACTGAAGAAAATGATTGTTCTGTCAACCTCCAGAGAAATCTTGCTTTGTATGGACCAGCTGCTGTACAGAGGTTGAGGAAATATATTTGTCTCTCTAATTATTTTCTCTTATAGAATTGTTTGATTTAATTGGAAAAGAGTATATTTTGAAGATTATAGTCCATGTAGCTCTTCACATTTTCTGTAACACCTTTGAAGAGTGATAAAAACCCGCTGATATTGTTTATTGCTTACCAAAAAGTAATCATGGCTGTTAATTTAATGCTGAAAGTGTATTTTATTTCAAAGTGTCATGTTTTGAAGTGTGGTCCTTTTTGACATTGTTAAATACTTTAAAAGTGTCATAAATACGGCTTATGAATTGCTTTTAAGTAATGTGATTATGTGTTTCTTAGCTCAACCCCCCTTTTAAAACCCCTTTAAATGACCATTAATATAATTCTTTGTTTGGTTACATTTCAGAACTAGAGATGCAAGTGTTTTTGATGAAAAATGAGGGTTATAATTAAATCATGTCCATTGTGATTGAAGAAGCACCTTTAATAAATGTAGTTTTTCACTTTTTTACCCATGGAAGGCAATTTCTGCCTTAAAAACACTGTTTTACTGAAGATAATTTCCATAGACCATATCAGAATAACTCCTTCAACAATTGAAATATCCCATGTACTTACTGTAAGTATTATGGCTCTTTGTTGACCCTCAGTGTTCTCTTACTTATCAGCAGTCACTGTGTCAGAAATTTATTGGGATTAACACACTCCATCTTCTGGACACACTTCTCTATGTATTGTCTCAAATCAGAAAAACAATACTCATAATAATGACGATCTCCACTTTGTCAACAAATGAGGTAGAAAATATGTTTGTGCATAAGAACTGTTTTCAGTGAGAAACGAGAATGAATTTGCATATTTCTTATATTACTGTGTATAATATCATTAAATCATTTAAGGATCAGCAGCAACATCAGTGCATAAAGGGACAGAGTTCCAGCGCTGGACACCCAACTGTGGTCCTTCAGACAGCATCCTTCATTATCTGATACACAGCTAATGCTAGTATCAACTCTTTTGTTTCCTTATTTTTTCATGCGTAAAATAAACAAATTTACACTTGATAATAATAATGAAAAAAGATTGTATCAGGAAAATAGAACCAAAGACAAAAAGGAAATACCATTTTTTTTTACTGTGGCATTATTTTCTGAATAAAGATGATACCAACATGAAAAACCTCATGTGGGTACCCCCTTAAAGCTTCTATAGGTTTTCAGAGGGTTAAGGGCCGTGTTTACTCTCGTGGCAATGTGTCGCCGTCACTTTTGATTTATGCTCAATTTTGAAGCGCGCTTTGCGCTATGTTATTCCACGCCACAACGCAAGAGCGACAATCACGAACTAGCTAAACTTACTAAACGTATCTCTTGCGTTTTTCCACTTCCTCACCGTCTCGGCTGTATCCAGACCCACATTCATCTCAATCTCCCTCCATGAATTACTAGATATGTGCTGTGCTGTCTTTGTAGTGTGGAGAACCAGAATCGTACAGATGTGGGTACTTCCTCATTTTTTCAATGACGCGCTCTTTTTCTACTACGCGGATGTGGAATTGACCAATCAGAGGCCTCCTTTCTCTCCTCTCTGCGACACTGTCTGTGCTCACATACAATTGACCTTTCGGTAAGCACCGCCCCCTCCCTAGTTACTGTTGCTAGGTCGGACATTCTCGCTGCTCCTCGATTAAGGACAATGTTATTTTGCTATTTTTCCGATGCCTATCAACCGTATTTACACTAGAATAACGCCGTGGTAAAATATTGCTACTGGGGACCTGCAACAGTGACTCGAGGTGTCCAGAACGTTTGGAGGGACATTTTTATTCCCTTTAACAAGTTAAAACAAACAGTGGAAATCTGCAGGCTTTGGTTCAGTTATGTGTCCGTCCACACAATCAACTGAACGTGGGGAAAGTTACAAAACACGCCAACATTTACGTCAAGGTAAGTTTACTTTTGTTATTAGATGATAGTGATGGGTCGGTCGTGAACGAGAGCCGGAAAAGAGCCGGCTCTTTGAAGTGAACGACGGGAGCCGGCTCGTGAGCCAGAGCAATTTTTAAAAAAAATTATTATCTTATATTGTCTTTTAAAGCCGCATTGGTCAACATGTGTGGCTGTGGCAACGTCTGTGTGACTACACTGAGCAGGAGGCGGGGGGGGGGGGGGGGGGGGGGGGGGGGGGGGGTGGGGGGGGGGGGTGGGGGGGGGGGGGGGGGGTCAGAATCAACAACACTCTGCTGGGGGGGTTACAGACAAACACAGGAGGCGGAGAGACGAGAGCGAGAGGATTTGACCAGTTCACCAAAGATGAATGACAACAGGAAAAAGAGTAAAATTTGGACACATTTTAAAGTGTTAGACTCCGGAAAGGCAGAGTGAACACTTTGTAAAATACAAATTTCATATGGAGCTATTCAAACTAATAATCCAACAGTGCAATTAACAGAGTTGGAGAAAAGACCAGCAAGGGACTCTGAAGGTTTTTCACTGTAAATAGTTGCACATTTTAATTTGTATTTTGTTGAGTGATGTTTAGTTGATTTTGTTTTTTCACAAATTGAAATGGGTCTTTTTTTATTTAGAATTTATTCATGTATATGTTAAGTTTATTAATAAAGCCATATAAATACAATACATATGTTATATTTTATTTTTTTTTTTTAACATTAGTTATTCATTTTACACATAATTTGGTAATAAATTAATTTAATTAACAAAAAATCTGAGGAGCCACTTGGGAACCGAAAGAGCCGGCTCTTTTTAGTGAGCCGAGCCAAAAGAGCCGGCTCTCCACAAAGAGCTGGAATGCCCATCACTATTAGATGATTGATTTAACCACCGTTTAGTAAAAGTAATATGATTTAGCAGCAGGGAGGGTGATGAGTGAAAACATCTCTCCGTTAGCATTCCGGCTAGCTCGCTAGCCACCTATAAGCCTGCCTCGTTGTCTACAAATATATATGGCCCTGGATATTTATTTTGTTTGGTATAAGGTGAGGCTAGTGATGTTAACGTCACTTTATTAATTATATTAATACAATGCTGCGACTGTCTGATGTTAACATAACTCTGGTGTGAGACAGACCTATGGACCAGAGCTAATGCTAACAGAGAACTGATCACCCTCCCTGCTGCTAAATCATATTATTACTTTTACTAAACGGTGGTTAAATCAATCATCTAATAAACAAAGTAAACTTACCTTGGAGTAAATGTAGGTGTGTTTTGTAACTTTCCCCACGTTCAGTTGATTGTGTGGACGGACACAACTGAACCTACAGCCTGCAGTTTTCCAGCGTTTAATTTATCTTGGTAAAGAGAATAAAAATGTCCCTCCAAACGTTCTGGACACCTCGAGTCATTGTTGCAGGTCCCCAGCAGCAATATTTCACCACGGAGTTATTATAGTGTAATGTAAATATGGTTGATAGGCATCGGAAAAATGGCAAAATAACATTGTCCTTAATGGAGGAGCAGCGAGAATGTCCGACCTAGGAACAGTAACTAGGAAGGGGGCGGTGCTTACCGAAAGATCAATTCTGGGTAGGTGCACCGGAGTGTCTGCGTAGGGTGGGGGGGCATCTCTACGTCGTCTGCGTATGTGATGCAGACGACCTGACGTCCGAGTATAAATAGGCTTAAGTTGGAGCCGAGTGTTGCTAATCAACGCTTGGCCCTGGATGAATAGGAGAAGTTAATAAAATATATGATTCAAGAGTGTCTGAACACAAAGTGGAGAAAGAACAGAATGAAGCAATCGTGGGCATCACAGCCATGCGGGATGTGGATGATGCTACATGCACAGTTTCACAGAAACACACTTTCACGCCCACTTATTCTTGTGGAAGGTCATCGCGAAGATGAAAGTTCACAAATTCAATATTTCACAGTTCTTCCTTGGGGTTTCCTGTTGTTTCCAGTAGCACTCTTTCCTTGTTTACAGTCGTTCCCAGTCAACATTAACTTTGCTCCTGTTCAATGGTGTTTTCGACCTGCAGTGGACCTTGGTGCACGCTCATCAGTGACGTGCACATGACTGTAGCCGTCTACACTCAGAAGTCAGAGCAGAGTTTCTGTCACTGACTGTTACAAGTCACATGTATAAAGCAGATGGACGTGTACAGATACGTTGCTCAGGTTTTCTGGGTTGGAGTATATGACCTCTATAGTTTAGGGCTTGACACCGACACCGGCCAACCGGCCAAATGCTAGTAAAATTTGGCTGTGGCTAGTAACAATTTCTGTTTCACAAGCAACTTTAGCTGGTAACTTATTCTTTGATGTGACACATCACAATAGTTGTGCCAATTGTTTGTATTTAAAATGTAAATGCAAGAATATTGTGAAGAAGAAAAAAACTGACAGCAAAACTGTGGCTAGCATAAAGGCTAAATGGCTAACGACTGAGGAAAAACACTAGCCACAGTGGCTGGTGAGCAAAAAAAGTTAGCGTCAAGCCCTGGATACAACAGAGAAGAGCTATTAAGGCAAACTACTAACATTGATTTGGTTGCCACCTGGTTAGCTGTTGTCTAGCTTGAACGTATTCTCTAGTTTAGTGACATTTCAGCTGATGACAACCAGTGTGTTTGACATTGTTCAGTATTATGAGGAGATATATCAAATCAGCCGAGGAACCACCTTCTTTCTAATCAAGTAAACAGTAATGGAAACACAGTGACATTGACCTGACATGGCTGTTTTTAATCCTTGAGATTTATAAAAGACATTTGTTTTGTGTTAATGTGATGTAGGTGTTGAGTGGTGGAACATAAAACTATATGATATTGCCTCTCCCTGCTACGGTTTGCTTGTCAGATGGACAGACAGATACACAGACAAACAGCTGGGAAATACTGTAGGCAATAGGTGCAGTTAATATTGCACAGCTAAGCAATCAGATGAAATTAGAATTAAAGCTTGCTCTCTTCCTATTGGTTTATTCTGAATACATATTAGGGCGTTATACAGGGACATTCAGAAATTATAATATCAATGCATTGGTATGATTATTATTCTTAGCCAGGTTCACAGAAATCTTTTTCTCAATAATGGCAAAATGTGGAATGTTCTGTTTTGGTAAATGTAACGACAAAGTGTTTCTTTCCCTTTATATGCTGGATGTAGATCAGGAAGTAGGGTCCAGGAGTCAGGAGAACAAAAGAGATGGTGGAAAAGTAAAAGTAAGAGAGTACAAAAGAGGAAGAGAGAGTTCAGAAAAGAAGAGGGAGACAACATAAGCACAGGGAAAAGAAGCTCAAAGGCAAGAGGTTGTGGTGGTCGTTTTCAAACAAGTTTAACATTTTACAATGAGAAAGATTTTTTTCACAAGTGAACAGCCTTCGAGACCGCTGACAATCTTTTCATGAGTCAATGTCCCAGTAAACTCAGCCCAAGTTCAGACTGTGCAGTTCTCAGAGAAGAAGAAAATAAAAAAAACACTCCAGAACCTACAGGCCAGAGTGTTCTGGAGGCAAATGTGAGGCAGAAATTTGTTCTGCAGTACAACAATGATCAAAGCACACCAGCAAACCTACATCACAATGGAAGAAAAATAGAAAACTGAATGTTTTAGAATGACAGAGTCAAAATCTAGATGTCAGTCAAATTGGGACTGTAAGACAGCTCTTATTTATTTATTTATTTTGCATTTGAGAATGCCAAAAACCTGGATGAACTGAAGCAATGTTGTAAAGAACAATGGGTCAATTTCACTATTGCAAAAGAAGTTCTTGTAAAGCACTGACAATTAATCTGCTTTAATTAATCTCCTTTATTCCATTAAAACATTCAGTACAAATGTTTACATGGGGATATTCATGAAAAAATACTGAGAAATAACTGAGACTGAGAAATAACTCCAGTGAGGAGAGAACTCATTTCAGATATTGGTATGTGAGGTTACACACACACACACACACACACACACACACCTACACGCATATATATATATATATATATATATATATATATATATATATATATATATATATATATATATATATATATATATATAGCTGGGCAAGTTAACGCGATTATCGCGTTAACTCATTTATTTATTAACGCCAACATTTATTTTATCGTGCGTTAACGCATGTTGCTCACATGCTTTTGTTTTGAAAATTCTGTTACTGGCTGCTGCGGAACTGGAAGAGAATTAGCAGGTAGACATGCAGAAAAGCTAAAACGGACATGAAGAACAGTAAAAATCCGTGAACTTTACAGTTCAGATAGCAACTCAAGTAGCAATATTAACACTTCTATCTGAAAAAGAAAATTCTGGACTGCAACCAAACTTTCGCGTCATTCCTCCATGTTCCATCAGATCTGCTCCATGTGTTCACTGTCCTGCTGTTCTCTAGCTGGTTACTGCAGTGCGGCTCCATCTAGTGGCACAGATGTGTAACGACAACAGAAAGTCCAGTCCTCGATTATAAAACAAATTCAGTCCTGTGACCTGTTTTTCATTTCGTATTTTTGATCCAAGTCTAAAATTGAAATATAAAAAAAGATAGGCTTTTTATGTTTTTTTTTGTGTTAGATTAAAAAACGAAAAACCTAAAATAATGTCACTTTTTATTTTTTTATATTTTTGATTGACAATTGAAAATGGAAAGAATGAATGATACATTTTAAAGTTCTCCCAGACGGAGGATTCAACAAAAACAAGGTTATTTGTAACAACTGACAAGTTGAACTCCCCGTTAAAAGTTTCTGCTGTTACCTCAGAAATTACCTGTTTTAATGTTCTGATTGTGCTGAGACACAATCATTTTGTTGGATTTTGTTTGTAGACTTTTTTTTTTCATAAAAACAGGATGACATTAATACCCTGACAGTGGCAATAAGCTTTATTTTATTCAACATTTTTTAAGATGAGATTTATTCTAAATATGTGTTACTGACAAGTGCTGATGTTAAAAGTGTTTGAACAACAAATGTTATGACACTTTAGTTCATATGGCAGCAGAACATTTAAATAAAAGTGCATTTTACACTACTTTTGTATTCATTATTTGATTTTGCATATACATATATCTATATATATATATATATATATATATATATATATATATATATATATATATATATATATATATATATATAGTATAATCTTTTAAATATAAACCCCCTTAATGAAAGTGAGTAGTTTCAAGACAGAAGCTCAAGCTTCGGAGCTGGAATCAATGTTTGGCAAGCAAAAAAATATCATTAATGAGTTGTAATGTCCCTTTAAAGGTATATCAGAGGGTGCAAAGAACTACATGGACTATTATCTTCAAAATAAATCCTTCTTAATGTCCTCTATGGCCTGCACATGCTCCGACTGTGGCAAATCAATTTCTGGCAGACAATCACCTTTTGGCACAAGTCGATTGGAGACTGCTGAATTTACAAGTGTGATGAAGGCTGGGGAGGAAAGAGCAGAGACAACAACACTACAGCATCTTTAATCCAGAAGTGGGTTAATGGTCTTATCAGTTTTATTTGTTTAAAAAAGCTTCCACACATGCCTGTTTCCAGATGTAACTTCAATAAGTGCCATCTGTTTTAGGAAGCCAAGTCTTTGCTTTAATTACTGGATTTTTCTTCTTTTTTTTTTTTTTTTTTTTTTATCAATCTTTTTAACAGTTTTTAACTGACTTTACCGTACTTTAAACTGTTTAGTAATCAAAGGCCTGTTGATACAATCATGCCTTGCACCTTTTTCATTTTACACAACATTGTAGCTGTAACACTGCTTGTTAAATGGCAGAGTTGTGAATAATTACACCACTACAAGGTTTTTCTCCTCTCGCGGAGCGCAGCATGTGGTTCACTCAGTCCTCTGGTTACCAGTCTGCTTCAACAGCCCATTTATGTAAAAAGCTTTTCCTTTTGCATTTCACATACATCTTTCAAAATGCAACATGCAGCAACAACATGGGGCCATTAGACTAAGTGAAGCAAACTTGTTCCTGTGGAGGTCGGTGTGCTAAATGAATCCTTTCTTGAGCTGTTGCCTCCTTTTAAAAAAAAAAAAAATATATATATAAACAGGGACCTAAACACTGTTTGCATCTTTGATTTCTGTCAGGAAACAACAGATGAAAGAATATTTTATGCTCTACATGGTTACTCTATGTTTTAACAAAAGCCACATTGTTAAATGTAATTTATTTGTTTACGACTATTTCAAACAAATGTAACTTAAGTGCACGCTGAAAAAAAGCCCAAAACTTAAATTAAATTTCAAATAAATACAGACCAGTTATATCCAATTGTAATCCAGTCCATAGTCACCTACAATGCAATTCAGTGCAGTCTAATTAAGGAAAATAATGTAGCATAGACATCCTGTGTGCATTAATAATAATGATTAGTTTAATCATCTCCTCGTTGATAAGAAGTCCCAGCTGATGCTTTTTAGTCAAAGAGGCTCCTCGCTGCTGTCAGTTCCCAGATGGAAAGGGAGTCGGGTCGACTCTCCCGGTTCCAGCATCACTATCTGGAGCTGAGTCAGCTGCTGTCCACCGCTGACTTCGTTATGCCACGTCTGCCACGTTGGCGGGAAAGCTGTCTCACTGCAGACTTGATGTCTCAGCAGCAGGTTGACATTGGAACCAATGAAAAGAAAAAAAAAAATATTCGACTCACAGATAATATATTTACCTGATTGTCATTTAGACGCAATTAAAATTGAATTAAATTTGAATTGGAAGTTGGAAGAACCTATAATTAATTAAGACAAGACTTAAACATTTTAACTTATATTTCTGAAGTTGTGCAGGTTGCCAAAAATGAAGGAAAAAAAAAACAAGCAGAGGATGCCCAGAGTAATAAAAAAAAAAAAAAGTCCACGAGTGTGCCAGAACAACATCTGTGGGTTTCAGACAAGTCGGTTCTAAGTTCTGACCAATCACAGTCAATCACAGCAACGACCATCGGCTGTGATTGGCTGATCTTTTTTCCTCACACCTGAAATAAGCAAAGACTAGATTTCAACATTATAATGAAACATGGAGTAATCACTTTAACATATTGTACATGGAACATAAATTCTGTCTTTCTTGGTAAAATCGCCAAATGAAGCAGCTCAGATGAATTTCAGTTTTTCAACCGTGAGCTAGAAGAATATTAAACGTGTTGGGTCTCTTTTCAAGGAAGAGGATGTTTTCCTTTCCAACATGAATAAGGAAACAGAAGTGTTTGTGGAGAGCATGTGGACTGGCATGTGTTGACTGCAAAGGCCGTGATGTATGACTCAGATAGTTTTTATTTCTCAGTGACTTGAGTGCTTTCTTGCCCTGTGAAGAAGCATCTGCAGCTGTTATGTTCCGCTGCTCATTAGTCACAGGTTTTCTTTTTGATTTGTCACACTTCTCTCTGCCACATCAGCCCCTACCCCCACCAAAACCCCCCCACCCAAACCTCATCCCACCGTCAGCAGTCAACAGGGGCATAGCAAGCTCCACCGCCATCCGGCAGCATCCAAGACATATAGTCATAATTTAGGACTAATCTCTATAAAAGTCTGTTTATGTGTATGTGTGTTACTCCAGAACTACTAGATTTACATTAATATTGTGAATATGAGGCTGACTCAGTCCATGTATAAGGCTTGAGCTGCGTGACAGAGAATCACGGGTTGATTCCTATGAGCTGCACAGACATACAAAATGAGAAAAGTTAGAAATGTTTCGAATAAATGTCCTCGTCATTTTCTGCAATAATACCAATAAGTTAATTTATCCTGCAGCACCCTGAACAAATCACCCTAATAACTGCAGACAACCAGTGAACTTAGAACACTCGTGTATGGAGCCCCGTTTGGGTCATAATTCAATGAATAAATGAGTCTATTATCATGAAATATTGGCATTTATTATTATGAAATATTTGCCATCATTATGAAAATGGATTCGTTTTTCATAAGAATGAGCTTTTACATAATAACAGCTTTGTTTTTCATAAGAATGATTTGTGTGTCAATCACAGCAGAGAGGGCGGAGCCATTTATGTGATTGGCTGCTCTTTCATTCAGGCATAAGCAACAGAACAGTGAATATCGATAGTGGACGAGAGGTGCAATGTATCTACTCCAGGCCAGTAGGTGGCAGAATGCACCTCAGTTTACGGTTAAAAGTTGACATCGACTAAGAAACGCCAAGGTCTCCCGTAGCTCAGTCCAAGCTGCCATAGCTACAATCGGACTAGGAGCGCACCTTGATGATGCCACGGCCCGCTGCTAACGGGACCTCGCGGCCAAAACTAGTCGATGTCAGAGCGTAGAATGGAGAAGGATCAGCCAATGAGTGTGCAGGTCAACCACTGGTCCCGCCCACTGGCAAAATGTCATTATTATGTAAAAGCTCATTCTTATGAAAAACGAAGCCCTTATGTAAAAAATCATTCTTAGATTAAAAAAAAACTATTCTGAAATAAACAATTATGCATTTAACTAAGATTAAATAATAATAAAAATATACTTCATAATAATTACATATATTTCATAATAATGGGAAATATTTCATAATAATGGGAAACATTTCATAATAATGGATACGTATTTCATAATAATAAACGCCTGTATTTCATAATTATAGACTAATTTATTCATTGAATTATGACCCAAACGGGGCTCCATAGTTGTGACTTAAAGTCCTAACCTCCTCCTTTCTCTTTCCCAGTATAGATCTGTGTTGTCTTTGTCCTCATGCCTCTAAAACAAACAAAAAACAATCCGTTTAGTCTGCCAGGAAAAAAAATAATGATGATGGCATGTTATTAAAATTTAAGAAAAATTAAATGATGATGATGATATGTTAACTACACTTCATAGATACTGGAGCTTCACGTGTTATGAGATCAACCGCCTGATATGCTCTTTAATATCTGAGTTTCTGACAGTACGTCATCTCCTTTTTACAGCAATAAACTGTTTTTTACATATTAAGACAAAGTACTCTTGAGAGAGCCGCCTCCACACAAATCACTGTTTAGGGACATTAAAAACTTCTTGTTAAACCTTCAGCACAGTTTGAAGGAATAGAAAGAATAGAATAGAAAGAAAAGAATAGAAAAGTAGAATAAATCAAGAAATTAGAATGGCAAAGCAATCTCATTGTTTTGCCATTAAACCGTTTATTGTATAATTGATTCATGATTTGTTTTCCAAGTTGGTTGATGGAAGAATATAACCACAGTTTTATTTGTGCATTAGCTAACAATGTGCTGCACAAGCACATATCTACCAACATCGTTGCTCCCGTTGCCATGTGACAGGTTTCAATTGGCACAGCTTCGTGTACAAAATGTAGCGATCCCCGTCATCGCAAGTTTTATTAATTAAATTGCTGTAGGGGCTGAAGCCTCTCTAGCTGTGAATTTTTACCCAGTATCTGGACCTGCAGGCTGAAACCCCCCCCCCCCACACACACACAAACACACACACCTGGGCCATAAACCAGAAGATAGCCCACGTTACCATGACGACTCTAATCCAAAACCTTTTAGCAATCATATTCGTCTGATTAGCCATAGCAACTCCTTCAGTACCCGCCATTTTTGTTTGTTATGATTCACTTCCTTCCTTTACCCTCTGTCGTCATTCCCTGTCATGCGCTATAGCCAGAAATGAAGAAATCGTTCATGTTGATGTGATGTTATATATATAAATGTCTTATGTTTTTGTGTTTTTTTTGTCTGTGTCCAGGGCTTGACGCTAACTTTTTTGCTCACCAGCCACTGTGGCTAGTGTTTTTCCTCAGTCATTAGCCATTTAGCCTTTATGCTAGCCACAGTTTTGCTGTCAGTTTTTTTTCTTTTTCACAATATTCTTGCATTTACATTTTAAATACAAACAATTGGCACAACTATTGTGATGTGTCATATCAAAGAATAAGTTACCAGCCAAAATTGCTTGTGAGACAGAAATTGTTACTAGCCACAGCCAAATTTTACTAGCATTTGCCCGGTTGGCTGGTGTCAGTGTAACAGGATTGGTAATGTATTTGAAGTACGTCAAAATTATTTTGTATTATGGTTAAGCTATGCAAGGCTCTATGCAATTTTCCCTCTGGTGTAATGTGGTGTAATGTCACCCTCTGGTGGCAGGTGGTGTCTGTATAAGTGACAGGAAACGGCTAGCGCGCCCTCTTGTGCTGCTGATTTCCTGTTATGGTAGGTTACAAACAGCTCTGCGATTTTTCATATATTAAGCTAAAAAAAATACTAATTTCACTCAAATCAAAGTGAATATTGAGTTATATGAATGTTGTGGGCATGTTTTACAACTATTATTAAGTTAAAACATGTACAGTTTTCTATTCTGCTCTAACGTGATGAGTTGCAAGATTCAGCATGGAACTGCACAATAGTAATGGCGCAGCCCATTGAAATGTACTGTTTTCTTCCTGTTCTGATGTTAGGAGCTGTGTTATATGAGCCATACAGAGTCACCACCAACCACCAGTGTTGTTGTTGTTCAACAGGTATGTTGTGAAGGGAAATATGGTTTTGCTTTCATGATTTAAATATTTAAGAGCCTTTGCATTAAGTTAGTATCAAGTTACTATATTAGTTCATTGAAAATAGATGGAAAAAAGGTTGATAGCTATATTTGTCATACTTTCTGTAAAATGTTAAAAATATATGATCACATTGTATACGGCCCTCTTGTGCTGCTGATTTACTGTTATGAGTTGGCAATAAACCCTATCAACCTGAGAGAAGTTTGCTGTCATCAATCTGCTGGGAGTGGGCCAGAATAGAGGGGTTACATCAGTGTCAAGCCCTGTCTGTGTCTAAATGTTTTAAAATGTATTGGTGACTGATTAATTTCCACAGCCAATAAACTCGACAAGAACCTACAGAAATAACTGACTCATTTTCTCTCAGACTTTTCCTTTTTTTTAATAAAAAAAGGTGGCACCCCAAAATTATTATATTTGGTAAATATTAATAATTTACACGAGTCATGCTACAAAAATTATGTCAGCCTCCAACAATTTGAAAGCAGACAGGCTAACATCTGCAACAATATTTCCACATACTGGCTTGTCAAAGTAGTCACAGTGGTTTACACTGTGCAGTTGAAAGAGGGATCTCTGTACGGTTTATGTCCAACTCTGGTGTACAAGCTCCACATTAACCGCAATCTGGTGCGAACCAAAGCGGTAGTCAAACGACTCATTGGAGGTGCAAGTTGTGAATATTTGTAATGAAAAAAAAAAAGATTACATAAATGATCAAATCACCCTTTTTTCAATGTAGTTGTGTCATTAAAAAAAAACTATATAGAACACCCTTGCTGTAGGCATGCACAAAAGTTCAATTACTGAGTGAGGAAAGAAAACTGCTTCCCTCCTTGTGGCAAATCTCACTTCCATCTTAATCACCTCCTCTGAAAGAAGCTGGACAGGAAAGCACACATCCTTTAGTTAAGAAAAGTAATTTCATATCAAATTGGATACAAAATGCTTGGTGCATTTATCTCAGTAGCCACCCTGATACAAATCTCATTTGTGTCTCTGCTTGTCTTTCTTTCTGTCTGCCTTGGTTGCTCTCACTCTCTTTTTCTTATTCTGCATTCAAGCTGCCTCCTCACCAGAGACAATATTCTGCTTTGAACAACACAGTATGTCAACAGAATCTTTCTTTCAATTGCAGATTTCTTTTGGATCTGAAAAAATATGAATAATAAAAGAAAGATTGTCTCTGTTCAATTTGCACAACATCATCAAACAGAAAAATGTAAAGCACCAATTTCACACAATGAGTTCACACAATTCAACATGTCTGGATTTTGCTTCTTAGCTGAGTAGAAATGCCTCTCAATACAAATTATCAAGCTACCTGAAGTTTGGTTTATTCTATTAAACATAAATTATTAATTGAAGTGTGGTACAAAAAGAAAATATGAAACTTTTAAACCGATTTCAGCATTAAATGCCCCAAAAGATATGACGCTAACATGCATCTTATAATGATCTTTTATCAATAACAGTGTTGTGCAATAAGGCGTATAATGTGCTCGTTTAGTCATAAAAGGGTTATTACCAACTGTCTTGAGGGACAGCTGCTAATAACCAGAAGGGTATTAACAAAGTTAATAAAATAAAAACATGGCACCACCTGATAAATCAGGAAAAAGGACTAAACGGCACAATCAGTCTCAAAATGACCGTTGTTCTATGCATGCCAGCCTGTGACCAGGTGTGGCGCTATAGAGCAACAGAGAAGATGTGAGTCCAAGCACAGACCTCTTCAACCAGCCAATGTTACAAAACTGTGTAAAATAACCACAAACAACTTCTCTCATTAGAATATATCAAGATTTATTAACACAAGTATTAAAATGAATAAACACTTTAATCAAGACCCTGATATCTACTACTAAAGGATAACTAAACTAACATAGTCAAACATTAAAAGGGGGAAAGAGTGTCCATATGTCTGCAGGTAAACATGTAACTATAGGTATATGTGTGTGTGCACGTGTGTGTGTGTGTGTGTGTGTGGTAATGGGGGAAGGATGTCCAAGATGGCCGCCGCGATCACGTGTTCTCGTCCCTCACCAAAATGGCCGCCGACTCGTGCAATAGGGTGTCACAAGATGGCGGGCGAGATCACGTGGTGCTCTCGTCTCTAACCAAGATGGCCGCCGACCCGCGCGATAGGGCGTCACAGCACGGCGGACGAGACCACGTGAAACTCGTCAGAAGATTGTTAGTACGGAGGAAGAGGAAAGAAAAGGGCAGAATAAGACCAACAACGCGAAGGTGATTCCTAACCACCGATGCTGTGATCGCTCCGAGGATTTCCACAGGAGGGAGAGTGTGAAGCAGACGTCCACGCTTTCGTCCTGAACGTTTGGAAATTGGGGTGCGATCGGCCAGCGGTGAGGAAACACGTGATCACGTGGTTAAATACGCACCAGCGGATTACCGGTGGTCTAAATCGTAAACAGTGTCACAGTAAGCACAAAGACGTTAACTAAGCTGAGTAACTCTGCGACTAGCAACAGCAACTTTGTCGTTTTTCACAGATGCAGCAATGTGAAGCCACTTCACCGAGCTGCTCTGATTTTGAGCTGAGAAACGGAGAGCGGAGTTGCTGTTCGCAATAGAAAAAAAACACATGAACGAAATTCAGTTACGGCGGGACCAATGGTCCGGTTCTAAGCATATGCGACACCCGAGAAAATGGGATTGGCAAACACAACTAAACTACGCTCTGCCCAAACACAAAAGCCTCTTATTTGGGTCGCTCCCAAACACGATCGATGGCGTTGTAGAGTCCGGCGAGGGTGATTAGGCTTGGTGTACGGCTGAGCCGTCATTGGGTTACGCTCCGCCGGTGGTCGCAAGAGCGGCTCTGCTTGTCCTGTCTCTCTCTCGTCTTCCGTGAAGGTATAGGTTGTGGCATCTCAGCAGAACCGGGTCCTATAGGGCGCGCGTGGACCCGTTGCGTCTTCCCATGGTGGCACCGTGCCTCTTTCACGCCAATGTGCGCGGGTCACTCGTGGTTCTGGCTGGACGGGACCCGTGAACCGGTCTCTTTTGCTGGTGGCTGACTTGCGCGCCGTTGGATGGCCTCGCAGTTGCTGGCTGGAAGCAGTGATGGGCCGGGGTAGGCCCGAGAAAGGATGCTTTGGGTCGTGGGGAGTAGATCCGAGCAGGAGGACAGGGGGAGCAAAAAGAGCTTATCTTGAGTCACATGGAGACTCTCCAGCAGGAGAGCCGAGGAGCAGGGAAAGAGGCAAGAGAGCGAGCTGTCACGGTATTTAAATGGCGGGTCTGCGATCCGCCTTCGTTTGGGAACCCCGCTGTGAGAAAAGGGGTCCCCAGCCAGTGAGAGGCCGTGACATCACGTTCACACCTAGGTGTGAAACTGAAACCGCCAGGCATGCTGGGGATTTGAGTTTTATGATTCCCTTTTGTCCTTCTTTGTCTCAGGAAAACGGTCTCTGTAATCATATGGTGTGGCCCAACAACAGTCAATAAACATAAGTCTCATAAGATGTAAATAAAGTTTGAAAGAAAACAGAATGCAATGATTTGAAAATCATGTACAATCTTAAGTAAAATGAAAGTGCTTTAATTTGTAACATCAAGGCAGAAACGTGTCTCAAAAAAAGTTGGACCAAAGTATAGCATGCCTTTTTCTTTTATCAACAGTTCATTCATCCTGTATCGTACCGGTACCAAAAAGAAAATGTCCGGCTGAACTAAGTGAATACGGACCAGTGGCCCTTACTTCACACATCATGAAGACCCTGGAGCAGGTGATTCTACGCCTGCTGAAACTTGAGGTCAAAGACGACATGGATCACCTGCAGTTTGCATAATTATGAATTATGTTCTTTGATTTTTCAAGCGCATTCAACACCATCCAACCCAACATACTAAAAGACAAGCTCACAGAGATGGGAGTAGACCCTTCCTTTGTTTCCTGGATCACAGATGACCTGACAGAAAGGCCACAGTTTGTCAGGTTAGGGAACTGTCTTTCTGGGACAGTAATGACAAGCACGGGGCTCCACAAGGGACTGTTCTGGCGCCACTCCTGTTCACATTTTACACGACAGACTTTTAATACAACTCTGAGTCCTGCCACATCCAGAAATACTCGGATGACACGGCTATTGTGGCGTGTATCAGGAATGATCAGAAATCTGAATACAGGGATCTGATCAAAGCCTTCAGTGACTGGAGTCATAGTAACTGCCTCATACTGAACAACTCAAAGACAAATTAAATTATACTGGAATTTCCGAGGTCCAAACCTCCACTTCAGCCAGTGAACTATTGTGGGGTGGACATTGAGGTGGTGCCAACTTATAAATATCCAGGTGTACACCTGGATAACAAGTTGGACTGGTCTCTTAACACAGACGCTCTCTACAAAAAGGGGCAGAGCCCCTTCTTAAGAAAACTCAGATCTCCAAACATCTGCAATAAGGTGCTGCAGATGTTTTATCATTCTGTGGTGGCAAGTGCTTTGTTCTCTGCTGCAGTCTAATCGGGAGGAAGTTTACAAACCAACCAGGCAAGAAGGCCGGACAGGATCATGTCCGGCTCTGTGATGGGAGTCAGGATGGATTCTCTGGAGGATAGATATACTATGAGGACTGTTGAGGCCATCCTGAACAATCTCACCATCTGCTTTATATCACATTTGAGGATCAAAGGAGCATTGTCTTCTCTCTCTTCGGTGCAGGACGGAGAGATTTAGGAGGTCTTTTGTTCCTGCAGCAATTAGACTTTATAATTCTTTTTAATTTTTCATTCTGCTTAAATTATTATTAATTATGTCATTGATGAGCTGATGAAATTTTGAATTTCCCCGTTGGGTGATGAATAAAGTACAGTGGTACCTCAACGTACAAAATTAATTCATTCTGAAAGTCATTTCATAAACGGAAAATTTCGTAATTAGAAACGCATTTTACCCTATAAATGGCCTAATCTGTTCCAAGGTGCCCAAAAGTGGGACATAATTTTTTTTATAAATTATAAATAATACACAAAATGACATAAAAACCTGTAAGAGATACATGTTAGAATTGGATTATTGCACAATTATACTAATGTAAAGAATAAAGAACAAAGAATAAAGTACATTAAAAAATAAAAATTGTTTGTTTACCTGGGTTGCTGAGTTACGCTCATACAGACAAGGGGCCCTCCTAGCCAATGGGATGTCAGGAAGATGCTGAGTGATAGCCAATGGCAGAGCAGCTCGGACGCGCCGCTCTCAAACTGAGATACAGGAGCTAACAAGTATGTTTACATTCGGTGGACTCTGGGAGCTGCGAGTAGCAGCACGTATTTTTAAATTTTTCGCCTTCATAACCTGGAATTTCTTTCATATAAGGATGCAATATTTTTCCAAAGAGGCCTTTCGTTAGCTGGAAATTTCATGAGTACATACGTTCGTAAGTAGAGGCACCACTGTACATCTAAACTCATCTTATCAAACCATTCATATCTGGGAAATGAGGACACACGATGCTGGGGTTTTGGTCAGACGGGATTTGAGGTGTCCAACTGTCCTGGGTCTTTATTGTCATATGTTTCATTTCAGGATCCACGAAATGTTTTAAGTTGGTGAAAGATCTGGGCTTCAGGCAGGGCGGGTCAGCAAGCACGCTTCTGCTTGGTTTAAATTCAGTTCAAATCGCTTCAATTTCAGTTTAATTCAAAAATACTTTTTTGATCCCCAAAGGGAGATTAAAACTTGCATCGTTTAGCATCGTCTTGCTAGCAGATGCAAGGTTTTCCCTGATAAAACACTGGGCCTCATTAATGAAATCTTCCTACATTCATTTGTAAGTATGCACATAGATCACCTCCTTACTAAAAGCTTCCGGATTCGTAAAATCCGGATTTGCTTACAAGAACATGTGTATGTCCGTGATTTTCAGTTGATAGCAAATTGGGAGTAAGCTGGAGATGTAAAGGTGCAGACTACCTTGTGACTCTCACATGACCTTGAAACCTGCTGGTAAATTTGTAATCTTGTGAATCCAGCTGGGGAGGCAGCACAGACGACTCCACATTTGAAGTGCTCCCGGTGAGGTCGGAGCAAAACCACGGCAAAATCATATCGCTGCTCTTCTGTCCCCTGTGTAACCAGGTCTAAATGCTGACATTTAATGCCATGTCTTCTGTCCAATGAAGCATTCAGGAAGCAAAGCAAAAAATGGGTTGATATGTTGTTGGATGAAAAAAGAAAATGAAAGAAAAACTATCTGCTGCAGACAACTGCATTGTCTCTTGTCTGAGAAAGCTCAGAAATGCATCACGGCTTTATGACACCATTGGTGTCTCTATAACAGCCTGAGTCACCGCATGGGTCCCCGTTGGCATATTAAGTCTATTTAATCAAGCCACTGACACTTTAAGAAGCACAGTCTGAAAATTAAAATGCAAAATACCCATTGATTAAGATAAATTGAATATATTTCAAATTTATTCTCAAGTTTTTAAAATTTGTGCTTCAAACATATCTGCATATAGTGAAAATAACAGTCCATAAAAACACATTCATGTAGTAAAGCCTGACAATAAATAATATTTATGTGAACTCCTCATTTACACAAGTTCTATACATGACGACAGGAGTCTTTTTTTGTTTAGAACAACTAACATTATCATGCAAGACAAAATGCCTACATTTTGTTCTGCTCACATTTAAACACAAATCCGTGGGCCACTTGGCAGCTTGTTTTTAAAGCAGACGGCACAAACACAGAGGCTGCAGTCCTCCTGTAGTGGTCACAGGTTTAACTTTTGTCATGTGACCCTTTGCTGCATGTCGCCCCATTTTCCTGGGGGGGGGGGGGGGGGGTCACAGCCCCCATTAACCGCAAAGTGTGGGGGCATTACTGTACATAGTTATTCTGTATTCAGAGGGATTTGAATCTACCCAAAAGCTTATTCCTAGTATGTTTGGCAGTTTTTAAAGTTTTTAATGCAAAAAAGGTCATACAAGATAGGAATTAAAGTTTCATTTCCAATTTTTTTTTGTCATCCACTGTAAAAGAACTATAGTTTGTTGCATTTATGAAATTATAGAACAACAAACAGAAAAAAACTGTTAACATTTTATTGCTGTTTTTTACCTGTTATAACAAAGGTAAACCTCAAACTCTTATCAAGACTGAATATTGGCTGCTTCTGTTCTGTATGTTTGGGAGCAGAACCAAGACAATTTCCTATCAACTTGTTGACATGGAAGTAAATATATTTAATCTTGAATCTTTTGAATAAGGAGAAAAAAAACACTGGCATGTGTAACCTACTTTGAAATAAAACAAAGAACCATGCAGGTTCATTTGAGTCATTCCCGTACTTGTAAAACATTGATCAAATAAAAAGTAGCCCACTTTAAAATAAATAAAACGTATAGCTGCAGCTTAATAACTTAAAAAAATGTAAATGTAAAAAAAGGCCAGTTTGTATTTAATTATGACTTAAGTCCATTCCATCTTGTTTTCTTTACTTAGCCAAGTACCGTAATCAGCCATCGAGCCTGAATATAAAACATTTGTTGTAGTTCATGCTGGAGAAAAAAACCTGCTCGCATCATTATGTGGATTCAAAGACTGACAGGACTCCAAATGCAAACGTCTCCATGTTCATTTAAGTGTCGGGAATGACATTCATGTTTCAAAGACAAATTTGTTGGGTTTGAGAAGGTTTCCAATGTCGCTCCTTTGTGTGTTACACCACGACAGCGCCGACGTGGTGCAGGAAATTTTTCTTTTGTTTTTTACGGCGGTACATGAGGAACACAAAGATGTCCGGCGCTAGTCCCTGAACATGCGCTCGCCTTTGTTTTTTTTCCCAGGATTCAAGCTGGACAAACTCATATCCCATATATTGTTGAACTATCAACTTTTAAAATGATGCGGTGCTGCTAGCTAAAGATTGGCCTGAATGAATGAATGCACAGAGAGGTTGTTTTAATAAAAAAGTGACAAGAACTTGCTGAATGGTCCCATGGCCTCTCTCCAGCTAAGTGCCGCCAACTGGCATTTGAATATGCAGAAAGAAGAAAGAAACCATGTCCTCATCCTGCTAATTGGAAAAGAGACGCAGTGTGCAGGTAAGCCAGGGTGTGCAAGACATCATATGATTTCCTATGGTAACTAAGGCTGATCTTCCCACAAGGCTAAATCTTATAATAATGGATTGTCTATAGGTCAATGGTTTTGCAGCTTCCAAGCACATTCCCATCTTTCTGTCCAAACTCCAGAAGCAACATGTTGCAGAATGTTGCAGAACGACTGTTGGGGAGGTCTATGATAATCTGGCAGTAGTCATGGACAGGTGAGAGAATTAATTCTTCCACTGCATATGTTTTATTTGGGCTTTATCTCTAAGATTAAACAGTTTTAGGTTCTCCTTCTCCTTATCTTCAACAGACATGGAGTATCATGGAGGTAGTACTTTGACATGTAGCTTGTAATAATATAATAACCGGCTAGTTATTGAGAGCATCTGCAGGCTACAGATTGAACATGCCATTAATTCTGAACTTTCTGTTAGATTCAGGTTGTGAAACAAAAAGGGAAAAGGCAAGTTGATTCCATCACATCGACTGAGAGAGGGGAACTGATGTGTGCGATGAATGCTGGTGGGGACTCTGCACCTCCCATGTTTGTCTTTCCCAGAGTAAAGTTTAAAGACTGCTTCATGATCAATGCACCTACAGGAGCAAAGGGGACATCCACCAGAACAGGATGGATGAATGAAGATACCTGGGCCGAGTTCCTCGATCACCTGATAACTGGTACACCGTCTCAACACCACAGAGGTGCTGTGGACAATGCACACAGAATGTCGGTGTCTCCTTTTTATAACTCCAGAAAGGCGGGTCTGAGTTCTCAGATTTTTTTAGCTGGTTTAGTGCTCAGCTCAGACAAAGTCATCATAGTAGGTGACTTTATCATTTCCATGGATGTTGACAGTGACAGCTTTAAATTAGCCTCTTTTAGAGTCGTTGGGCATCTCACAAAAAGTGAAAGAACCTACTGAATGCTTTAATCATATCCTGGATCTGGTTCTCACCTATGGTATGGAAACTCATCACTTGTTAGTGCCGCTGCTGAATT
Source organism: Hirundichthys speculiger (assembly GCA_018398805.1). Classification (NCBI taxonomy): domain Eukaryota; kingdom Metazoa; phylum Chordata; class Actinopteri; order Beloniformes; family Exocoetidae; genus Hirundichthys; species Hirundichthys speculiger. Next base: position 21,808 of record JAGFBZ010001136.1, read on the forward strand.
CTCTTCTCTCAGACCACTATATAATTACATTCGAGTTCAGCATTTGTGGCGTTAAAACATGAAATGAAAAGTGTCATTACAGCAGATGCCTTTCTGAAGATGCTGTGAACACATTTAAAGAGGTCATTCTCTCTCATCTCTCTATGGTGGAATATAATTCTTAGCTCTAATGCAGCCTCAGGGGGTCACAAGCCAATGTCAGAAGGTCAGATGGTGGTAGACTCTGCAAAAAGGATGGAAATGGCTGTAGTGAATACTTTCTTCCAGAAGAGGCAGAAACATAGGGTGACTTATAAGAGTGGCAGCAGGAGCACAGAGGTGAACTAAATTTTGTGTAGACAATGTAACCTGAAAGAGATCAGTGACTGCAAAGTAGTGGTAGGGTGATTAAGGATAGAGATGGAAATGTATTGGTGGGTGCCAGAAGTGTAATGGAAAGACGGAAAATGTAGCTTGATGTTTCCATGAGGAAAATGAAAGAGAACGAAGAGTAGAAGAGGTGACTGTTTTGGACCTGGAGGTGGAAAACGTTAGTAAGGCTGAAGTGAGGAGGGCATTAAAGAGGATGAAGAGTAAAATAACAGTTGGTCCTGATGAAATACCTGCGGAGGCATCAAAGTGTCTGGGAGAGGTGGCAGTAGAGTTTTTGATGAGGACATTCAGCAAGATCTTAGAGAGTGAGAGGATGCCCAAAGAACGGAGGAGAAGGAGAAGTGTGATGGTGCCGATTTTGAAGAACAAGGGAGATGTGCAGAGTTTTTGAAACTACAGAAGAATAAAACTGCGGTGCCACACAATGAAGTTATGGGAAATAGTAGTGGAAGCTCGACTGCTGTCTGCGGGTGTGGACCGGTCCTCTTGGGCTGGTGGAGACGTGCCACCGCGGACATGGACGGTGTCGCTGGAGCCCGGTTCGGGGAAGATAATCCTGAACTGCTACCCGTGGACAAGGAAAGGAGGCAACCACCGCCACTGGATCCGGGCTGCAGCGTCGACTGAGCCGGGACGGGAGCCCGACGTGGCAGCGACAGTATGGTGCCCCTATCCAGCAGTCTACACGCCGGGGTGAGTCAGCTGACCGGGCAGAGGCCGTCTGAAGAAGACCTGGTGGGCACGGCACCACCGGGGGGGGTGGCGCCAACAACCTGGTCCGCATGTTTGAACCGGGCTCTGGGGCGGTCTGCTCCATCGCTCGCCAGACTGAGGGAGCTCGGTCTTCCCAGAAGAGACGGTTTGGTTCATCGGTGTTTCCTCCTCTGACCTGGAGATATCTCACTTAATTCACCGTTGTGGAGATATACTGGTTTTAACGGCTGTTGACAGTTTTAACGGCTGTTATATGGAGTTATCACTCAGACCACAGGACCGGGACATGCAGAAGGAGCGCTGGACGCCGGCAGCTCCTCAAGTACACCAGACTGCAGCATCCCCTTGGGGGATCAATAAAGTATATTTGATTTGATTTGATTTGATTTTACTTGCCATAGTTTTTTTTAATTAGAAATTAATAATATTAGCTATAGTTAATAATATCTACTCAGGGTCATGCTCCGGGTATCTGAAAAGTATCTTGAGGCAATTTGTATTATAATAGACACTATGCAAATAAAGTTGAACTGAAAGTTGAATTGACAGGTTAAGTGATCTTGATCTCTAAATGATGGTGATTTTGTATGCTAATCAACTCAACTTCATGGTGAGCCTTTTAAGCTTAGTTTTGCAAAATATGGATTACATCAGCAGGCACTTACTGTACTTATAAAACAATATACACCAATCAAGTATAACATTATGAAAACCCGCTTAATAATTAGCAACTCCTCCTTGTGCTCACAAAGGAGAAGAATATCTGAGTGTCCTGGAGTGACTGCTACGGGGATGTTATCACTAGATCCTTGGGGCCCTATGGGTTGTAGGGTGAGTATTGTGGGTTGTAGGGTGGGTATTGTGGGTTTGTAGGGGTAGGGTGGGTATTGTGGGTTGTGTAGGGTGGTATTGTGGGTTGTAGGGTGGGTATTGTGGGTTGTAGGGTGGGTATTGTGGGTGGGGGTGGGTTGTGGGTTGTAGGGTGGTATGGGGGTCGTAGAGTGGGTACTGTGGGTCGCAGGGTGGGTACTGTGGGTTGTAGGGTGGGTATTGTGGGTCGTAGGGTGGGTATGGGGTGGTAGGGTGGGTATTGTGGGTCGTAGGGTGGGTATTGTGGGTTGTAGGGTGGGTACTGTGGGTTGTAGGGTGGGTATTGAGGTTTTTTTTAGGGTGGATATGGTGGGTTGTAAGGTGGATATTGTGGGTTGAAGGGTGGGTACTGTGGGTCGTAGGGTGGGTATTGTGGGTCGTAGGTGGGTATTGTGGGTCGTAGGGTGGGTAATGTGGGTCGCAGGGTGGGTACTGTGGGTTGTAGGGTGGGTTACGTGTGGGGTCGAGGGTGGGTATTGTGGGTCGTAGGGTGGGTATTGTGGGTCGTAGGGTGGGTATTGTGGGTCGTAGGGTGGGGGTATGTGGGTTGGGGTTAGTGGGGTAGGGTGGGTATTGAGGTTTTTAGGGTGGATATGGTGGGTTGTAAGGTGGATATTGTGGGTTGAAGGGTGGGTTTTGTGGGTTGTAGGGTGGGTATTGAGGTTTTTATTGTGGATATTGTGGGTTGTAGGGTGGGTATTGTGGGTTGTAGGGTGGGTATTGAGGTTTTTAGGGTGGATATTGTGGGTTGTAGGGTAGGTACTGTGGGTCGCAGGGTGGGTATTGTGGGTTGTAGTGTGGGTATTGTGGGTTGTAGGGTGGGTATTGTGGGTTGTAGGGTGGGTATTGTGGGTTGTAGGGTGGATATTGTGGGTTGTAGGGTGGGTATTGAGGTTTTTAGGGTGGATATGGTGGGTTGTAGGGTGGGTTTTGTGGGTTGTAGGGTGGGTATTGAGGTTTTTAGGGTGGATATTGAGGTTTTTAGGGTGGGTATTGGGGTCGTAGGGTGGGTACTGTGGGTCGTTAGGGTGGGTACTGTGGGTCGTAGGGTGGGTACTGTGGGTTGCAGGGTGGGTATTGTGGGTTGTAGGTGTGGATATTGTGGGTTGGGGTGGGTACTGGGGGTGGTAGGGTGGGTTGTGGGTTGTAGGGTGGGTATGTGGGTTGTAGGGTGGGTACTGTGGGTTGTAGGGTGGGTATTGCGGGTTGTAGGGTGGGGTACTGTGGGTTGTAGGGTGGGTATTGTGGGTTTGTAGGGTGGGTATTGCGGGTTGTAGGGTGGGTACTGTGGGTTGTAGGGTGGGTATTGCCTCTCATAGATAGCATCATGTCCCATCAGATTGCTGTCTGTAAAGTTTGAAGACCCAATGAACACCTCGGATTCTTCGCCGTGTTCTTTGAGCATTTCCTAAAGAAAACTGTTGAGGGAGCCACTGCTGACCTGCTGGGGGAGGGTCCTGTAGGGGAAATTTGTTTCCATATTTCACAGTCTGCAAAACCTTTCAGTAGGTGCCAAGTAACAAAATAGGACTAATGTGAATGCCAGGGTGTAGTTGTATTTCCAGCAGAACATTGTACTGTAACAACATGAGTACTGTTTACTCATGTTACCTGTCAGTGGTCATAATGTCATGCTTGATCAGGCATTTTCACATGATTATGTCTTTACATGAAAAAGATCTTTCTTACACTGTATGATTAAAGTGTGAAACTGATTGGAAAAAAACAATACACATTTGGCCAAAAGAAAGTTGGGTTTAAAAATTAGACCAAAACCAAACAATTCATCTCTGCTTGTTCATTGTGTTTGTTCAGATCCAGTAGATTTAATTATAGACACAAATGAAATATAATCCAGTTCTGCCATTGCACGAGTATTATTTTTCAAGGTTAAGACAAAATCTGTGTGTGTGTGTGTGTGTGTGTGTGTGTGTGTGGTTCATCAGGAAAAATGTGCTAAAAATCTGGCAGACAGTCTGGTCTTTTTGTTGGGGAAAAAAGGACAAAAAAAAACAAACAGAAAACCCCAAGACTGCTTGAAAAAAGCTGATCCAGATTTAACCACAGAAGGGGAATTTCCACTAAAGAGAATCAATTGTCATGGTGGAAGCTTCGCCACCCACTTCTCCTTCCTCCTCTTTGCTTTTTTCATCATTTGTCCAGCAGCTGTCACAACTGAGTTACAGAATCATTCAACTTGGCTGCTGCTCGGTCACCATTCTCACACTTTTATCTACAAATTAAGCATACTTTTTTTTTTATAATAATCCAAATTCACTAATCCAACAACCACAAGCACACTAAGTGCTTTCATTAGAGTGGTGATCAAGTCAGCCAAGCTTTTCCAACTCTGCCTGGACAGGCATGGCTGTTAAAAAGTAATAGTTTTGGCTCCAGATTATTAATTGCTAACATGGAAAGTGCATATAAATCCTGTTTCTCAGATGATCAACAAGCAGTAATGCTAAAAAAAAATTTGAAGAATTTAAAAATATCCAAGTAAAAAGCCAGGTAGGAAAGCAGAGATCTGCAGACTTTTAAATTAATAGGCTTATCAGTGTCACTGACTGTTAATGAGACTTTGGTAGGGAAATTCAATTTTATTGTCTCTATTTTGAAAATGCCCTAATCCTATTAAAAATGATTTGCTTCTAAAATTAGCCTGACTGACAAATAAACATTTCAACAACTTAGGACGAGCAAAATCCAAAGCAAAGGATCAATGAACCAAACACGCAGATGGATTCCCAAATTAAAATGATAAAAAGATTTTAAATTTGGTCCAAGCCCTTTTAGAGGTAATTGTGGAAGTATAAACTTGATGTAAAGTCGTTGCACTTGTAATTGGCTTTAGCAGCAGACACAGGACATGCTGGAAATAATAAACCTCTCAGGCAAAACCTCACTCTCTCCCAGAGGACGAGCTGGAGGACAAGGCTCGGGTGAGGGAGGTCTGTGAAATCACTGGTCAGACAACTGCCCTCGTGGTAATGTTGAAAGCTTGATTACTGCAGTAGCACTCCACATTTTAGCACGAAAGAATAAAAAGGACATAGAAAAATACAATAGGGCTCATGCAGCTCCTCTGCTTGAACCTCTTTTTTTAAACTCTGCTTGAACCCTCAACAAGTAGAACACAGTGCTTTAATCAGTCTCGCTTTTAGATAAGTAGTTCTCTCTGCCAAGATATCTCATTTAGATGGTTTTCAAGGTAAACCAAGAGATTTGCATGCTCTTGGGATTCCAGACAGTTGACAGAGCAGCCACTGTTTTTGTCTACCTCTAATGACCCATAAGTTCTGCTAAAACATTGCAAGTGAAATGTGATTTATTATCAAGTATGTGAATCTGGAGTGTGTTCAGCAGTTTTACTTGATACATACTGATACACTCACTGTTTGTGTCGGATGATCCAGTTTGGTTGGCTTCGCACGTGCATGCGAATTGGTGAAAATAAGGGCAGCTTTTTGAATATAATCAAATGCAATCATATAGTATTTTAACTCAAATCAATTTCTTAATTTTGCTAACTGTTTTGCGAGAAAAGCGATAAAAAAAAAAAAACAAGCTGCTGTACTTCAAGTATGCATATCTCTATTATCTGGCGTTTGCATAGACAATATGGCTGTTATCTTAAATATCTGGAACTATTTGTTGAGATGACAATCAGCAGCTGTTAGCACTTTTTGTCATTTTGACATGAATTCTGCTGAGGCCTATTTATTGTCGAACACTGTGAAAATGAAGACAGAGATAAAGTCTGTCGATCATTATCATCACATCTGTGTCACTGTTGTCCCGTCAGCTGTGTTTTTCTGCAGTAACATGAGATCCACTCGGCTGACACCGAAGGTTTGAGTTACCCTGAAAGGATGAGGCTGACAGTGAAATGATGAAGACAAAACTGCTATCCGTCACAATTTAGAGCTCCTCGCTTGCAATGGGGGGAGGCACTCTGTCGCACTGTAACCTAATGCCAAATGTATCCAAAGATCCATCACCTCAGCACAAGCATGAGTGCAAGTATTGACAACTATCTTATTCTGGTTTGCTGTGTGCTGCTTACAAATGTAATTGAAAGGCAGGTGATTCTGCTGTTCTTAGATTTGCTGAGTATTTGCTCTTTGAGCTTTCCATCAGCACTCTGTGGTCCCATCTGATCCCTCCAACTATTGGGTTGCACGCTATGAATTACATGGATTCACAACAGGAGAACTGCAAGAACAGCACAAAAGTGTCAAAGACATCAGGCTACCTCTCTGCCTCAGCTACTCTCTTTTCATTTTCTAAGTTGAATCTGCATTTAGCGGTTATAAAAATTAAAAAAAAAAAAGAGTGCTACTGTGAAGCAACGAACCATGACGTTTACACATCATGATTATTTAGAATTAGGTTGTTTCTCCTAAAGATATCTTCGGTATTCTGAGTGTTCAGTGAAGAGCTGTGACTTTTTCTCAACTAAACATTAAAGGTTTCATCCTGGGCTTTACTCAACAAGATAATTCTAACCAGACCGATACATTTGTTAAACTATTTTAGAGATCTCTGGAAATTTCCTGCAAGAAATCTGCAAACTTCATGAACAAGTGTTGGCCCGATTCTTTGGCTGGAAGCCCGAGAACAGCCTTGGTTCAGAAAACAGAGCATCTATTAGCAAAGCAACGCAGCGCTGGGCTCAGAGTGACAGAGATCTCCCAGGATCTCAGTCGGAGCGAGTCCCCGTCCCTGAAAATGGTTCACATTTATCTTCTCGGGCCGGGCCTGTCCCATACAGAGGTTGGACTCATACGCAGCTGAATGTAATTGGCCATTTATCAGTGATGTGGAAAAGCCAACCATTGTCCATGTTGTGATGTTGAAATGTGATAAGCAACATG
>JAGFBZ010001137.1:0-28256 GCA_018398805.1 Hirundichthys speculiger
ATAATTTTTCCATGACTGTAAATATATAGACATACTGTGCTGAAATTTGGGGAAATACATACAAAACGAACCTAGATCCAATAATTAAACTGCAGAAAACGGCTATTAGGATAATAAACGGGGTTAGATACCGTGATTCTACAAATCAGCTTTTTATAAGATCACACACATAAAAATGTTTGGACACTGTATATTCAGAAACATAAGAAATTATGTTTCGAGTTGTAATTAAGACAATTCCCGTTTGTATTCAAAAAATGTTTAAGCTAAGGCAGGTGGTTTATAATTTAAAGGGGTTGTTAATGTTTGAAACTAATCTAAAGTACAGATGTGAGTCAGTTTTGGGTGTAAAATTATGGAAAAATAAAAATGTGTAATTCTATGTTAGTCTTCAAGAAGACTTTAAAATCTAATATTATCAAAAGTTATAATGAAATTTAATGATTTGAATTCATTTTAATGATTTGAATTCAAAGTCATGTGTTTTGTAATGATGTACTAGTACTGATGTTTTATTGTGAATTATTCAGTTAATCCTTTGATGGTATGGGATAGGCAAAAATAAGCCTTGTGGCTCCTTTTTCAGTTTCTTATTTGATAAATTCTTTTGTAAAAACATGATTTTATTTTTGTTTTTAAACATAAATAAAGGATTCATTCATTAATTCATTCAAAAAATAAGTGTGGTGTCTGCGTGACACGTCGACGCTTCCTTCCTCTGCTGGGCTGAGCTAAAAGCTGCTTTTTATTTTTTATTTTTCGTGCATATTTCCCGCCGCTCCACACAACGCTCCGGCGCTTCCCTCGCGGCGCGGCTCTCAGCTTTGAGCCCCCTCTCGCGGGACGCTCCCCTAAAAAGTTACCTGATGAGCCACCGATCTCGCAGGAGGGATGAGGCGGTGGGGTAGAAACAGAGACAGAGGGAAAGAGAAAGCTCTCATTATTTCTCTCTAATTGCCCACGAGCGACCCTCCTGATCCCCCCCCCCCCCCCCCCCCCCAAACCCCCCCCCTCCTCCCTGCAACCAGGTACGGTGCCTCATTACAGCCAGCCTCCTCAGTTTCCCCAAGAGGAGCCCATGAAAAGGCCATGAAAGGCTTCGTCTGACAGGGGCAGCCAGACTGGACCAATTAACCGGGTTTTTCTCTGCTCTGACTCGCCACATCCCGGTTTGCAACTCGTCTACGGTGTGACGGACTCGCAGGAGTCCCGGGTCAGGTCGGGACGGTTTGCTCAGGGGGTAGGAGGGCTGAAGCTGGACGTCAGACCGAAGGAGAACCTGTGGATCGGCGGTCCACCTTATGCCTCTGCGGCGGCTTCCACGTATGCTGGCGTGCAGCAACTCTTCAGGTATTCAACCCACTCGACACGATAACACAATGACGCTTTGCTTCCAAAGCTGTCGCCAAACTCTTTAAGGAGTCTTTACACTGTAAACCAGGAAAAAGAAGCTCCGCTGTCAGCAAATCCACGAGAGAACTGCTGACATTTTTTTTTACAATCGATGCTCCTCAAAGAAAGATGGGGATGGGTTTGTATATTTTTATAACTTCTACAGTGAATAAAACCATCCGGATAAGAAATGTGGAGGACTCTGGGTGCTTAAAGGGCAACGGTGCAGGTCTAAGCTGGTCTAAGATAGCCCTGCATCCAGAACCATCATCCATCAATGGCTGATTCCGGGGGGCGGGGCCTCCCTAAACCTGGATCTTACCTGCATATTGCTGCTCCGGGGACTTATCCCTGGACGCTGGACGCTCCAGTTTGTGCCGGTTTGTGGTGATCTGTGGTCGGATGTCTACATACTGTCTGCAGGGGGCGGATCGGTCCTCTGGCAGCTGGTGGAGACCTGCCGCCGCGGAAAGCTAAGCTAAGTAGCCCTGAACTGCTACCCGCGGCAACCACCGACCACTGGATCCGGGCTGTAGCGTCACAGAGCCGGGACGGGAGCCCCCGACGTAGCGGCGGCGGCATGCTGCCCCCGTCCAGCTGTCTACACGCCGGATGGGTCAGCTGACCTGGCAGGGGCCGTCTGGTGACCTGGTGGGGCCCAGCACCGCCGGGGGAGACGATAACGGCCTGGTCCGGTCCGCATGATGAACCGGGCTCTGGGACGGTCGGCTCCGTCGCTGACCGGACTGAAGGAGCTTGGTCTTCCCAGAGGAGACGGTCTGGTTCATCGGTGGTTCCTCCTCTGACCTGGAGATATCTCACTGGTCATCGTAAGGGAGATATACTGGTTCTAACGGATGTTAACGGTTTTAACGGCTGTTAACTGTTTTAACGGCTGGAGTTAGCACTCGGATCACAGGACCTGGCATGAAATGGAACGCTGGACACTAGCAGCTCTCCTAGTACACCAGACTGGTGTACTGAAACTTGAATTTCCTCCTTGGGGGATTAATAGAGTATTTTTGAATTTGAATTTGAATAAGATCCAGTTGTTACCAGTTGTGCGTCTTGCTTTTTAAAATACTGCAGAACGAAAAATTGGATATTTAAAGATCACGAACAATTAATGTTCCTGTCCCTCCTCGACCACCAACAGTTTTAGACATATCCGAAATAAATTCCCGCATCCAACCTTTTCCAGTTGACACCAGAGACAAAGATCTCCTTGGTTTCCTCCACAGCAAACATCTGGATGTGTCTGGCCGTGACTATTCCCACAATCCACCACAACTGCTGACCAGACATCCTCTGACCTCAACAGAATAAAAACATCTGACAGTAATACGGTGATGCGTACGTCCACGTGACCAGGTGGACGCACATTTATTCCATTTGGATGCGCTCTTTTTACGGGCCGACATGCGAGTTGCGCTCTCCGCAAACTCGGTATCGCGGGTTTGGTGGACGGACAGAATTTAACCTACAGCCCGCAGTTTTCCAGTGTTTGTTTTGGCTACTAATGGAAACTAATGGAAAATCCAAAACTATTATAACTCTGGTCTCTGGTAGAACCTGATCAATCAGGGACAAAAAAACCCACCTGATGATGTAGATGCTTGAAGTCCCAAAATAAATCCTGCACCGTAAGTTTACGACACCGTGATGCTCTGTGTTTGTTCTGCTTAAAAAAAACATCACCTCGTGTGTTTGTTTCATTTTTTTGAGCTTTTAATTAGGGATGTCCCGATCACGTTTTTTGGATCCCGATCCGATTCCAATCTTTAATTTTGATGATCGGCCGATTTTTCCCGATCCGATTTCACTTTTTTTGAGTGGGCAAACAGAGTTTAATTTCCTATGCATTTTATTTCCTGTGTACATTAATAAATAGGCCTGCATCCAAGCTGAGATTAATAGCTTTTATCATCTCATAAAATAAACAATAACTTATTTAAACACTCTTCTTTCTTAACAGTGACTGTTCAACAGTCTCAGTACCAAAGAACAAAGCACTTCCATTTAAATAGCAGCAGGTGAACTTGGCTAGCAGTTTAAGGCAATGAAAACACTAGCAGAAGTCTTTGCAATCAATGAAATCACATCAGAATAAAAATAACATAAAATATTAACTTAACTTCATTCAAGACCCGCTGCACATGTTCACGCATCTTTGTGTCCTTTGTCGTTCATGTAATGACGAGAACGAGGCTCGAGGTAATTAATTAATGAGCCGGTTAAATGTCTTGTAAATGTGCTGGTCGTCCTCAGTAATACATTCCGCGATTAGCTCGGTGATTTTTCTGTATTTCTCCGAGTCTTTCGGGAGTTTGTCCTTTCTTTTAAGTGTCTGATTAAATTGGTGGTGTTGTAAACTCTCTTCCAACTTACCCATCATGATATATCAGCCTTCCACACGTTTCAAGTCGCAGTCGACGAAGCGTCGGTCTTTGTAATTTTATAGCGCTGCCACACTGCTGACATTTTCCCGGTCAGGGATCGGGATCGAGGACATCCCTACTTTTAATTATGTCAGAAGGATTACAATCGTCCAAAACACAGAAAACATGTCACGTCCATTTTCGTTTTATTACAGTCCTAATTCTGAAAAACTATTGGTAACAAACTAGCGGGCGGTAAAAGACAACTATTGATCCTATTTTCTTTTTCCGGTGTAAATAAAGATATGAGGTTTAATTTAATAATAATTGTTGCATAATCACACGTCTTTGATGTGGACAGACACTCAGTAAAATGACTGAAAGCATCCGTTTCCTTACATCGTCTTTCTGAGTAAAAGATGCATGACGTTGTCTTTGCTCACGATAAAATCAACAACCGGGCTTTTCCTTCATTTCCTTCCTCTGGTTCGGCGCTTTTCTGGCTCTCAGCTGCGCCGCCTCGACGGCGAGATCTTCCCTCAGAAGGCGTAATGGACCGAACCCGGGGAGCTGCAGCATCTGCATTAACACCTCGCCGGGTCCGTCTCCGAGGGCCCGGCAGCCGAGGACAGCGCCTTCCCTTCACACCTCGTTACTCCCGTTCCCTCCCGTGACCTTTCCCTGCAGGCAAACACGCCACCCCATGAGACCGCAAACCAATCAGTGCCCCCCACCATCCGGCCCAACCTCTCCTGACCCGTCTTCTTTGTTTCATTCCCTTTTTGCCCAAACACACTGTCATAGACTCTCCTGCTGACTGCTGTGGTTTTCCCAGGCTTCCATCATCCTCCTCCACTCTATCAGTCAGTCAGCGCTGTTTACATTCAGGTGATCTTTTTTCTTTAAATCACTCCAGCGGAAACTGATGTGACCTTGAAGAGAAACGCCTGAGTCTTTTAAACCTGAGGAGGAAGGAGGAGAGAGCTCTTTGAAAGTCTTATCTTTCATGCCTCTGCGCAGTAGGTTGTCTCTTTTGTTTTTGTTTTTTTTTTGACCAGCCATTACAAAAAATCAGGACGGGCTTGAATGCATCGAGCCTTGGAGAGTGAAAATGGAGTTTCTCCGAGTGAAAGGGAAGTGGCGGCCCGGTGGCAAGGTTGCGTGGTTTGTCTTTGACGCTCCTGGACCCGACTCGGGCGGCTCACCTTGACTGGGTCATTTATTCAGACACACTCTGAGTCACCTGGCGCTGAGAGGCTCAGAGACAATTACTTTCAGCCTTCATGGAGCCATGATGCCGGGGCGCCAGAAAACATCTATATTTTGAACCTCCGATGACTTGTCAGAGATCCGACATTAATAAACCTTTTTTTTTATTTTTTTTTTCCGATACTGAATAGAGAATTAAAACAGCCTCTCAAACACAATCTAGACTCAAGAAAAAAAGCCTTTTTGGACAGCGCGTGAAAGATTTAAATGCGTTTGTTCCTGCAGGTTTGATCTGCAAAGTCACGGGAGAGTCGGACACTTCTGGTTGGAGGAGGACGCTCGGTGTTTAACGGCGTCTTTGCTCGGACCGGCAGAGCTTTTAAAATGAGACAATAGCTGCAGGTACGCTGCTGGTTATTGTGTTCGCGTTATGAGCAAACTGATCCGATTACAGCCCGTTACGTTTTACATCCGCGTTGTGATGCACGATCCCACACAGAAGGATTTGAGGTAATATGGAAAATGAAAAAAAAAAACAGCTTGTGCAACTTTATAATGTCACAATCCCCCTCTTACCGGCCTCCTGCAAGCCCACGTTAAGGTGAGCGACAGCGGATGGCGCTGCGTCGTCGTTGATTCTCCGTCACTTCTGAGGACGTCGTCAATTGAGCACCTGCAGTCACGTGACTCGAATCGGCATCGTCTCAGTGAAAAATCATCTGAAACGATGTGATCTTTCTCTTAGATTCTAGTGTTCAGAAGAGTAAATGTCTCCTGTAAGGACACTGATACGACGCTTTACCTTTCTGGTTTTTAAAGTCTGGTTCTTGGAGCTGTGGCTGGTAACAGTCTTATTATTTCCCAAAAAAACAATATGAAACTAGGGGAGCAAGGGTCCAGGTGGCTCACGGTACGGTCCGTACCGCCGTTTTTGTGTCACGGGTTCGGTACAGTTTCAGACTCACCCGCTACCCTAAACCCGCGATCGCAAGCCAATGCACCGCAAGAGCTAATGCTAATGCTAACAGAGAACACATCGCCCTCCCTGCTGCTAAATAATATTATTACTTTTACTAAACGGTGGTTAAATCAATCATCTAATCAGAGTGCGAATTATACAATGACAATTGTGGGGTCAGCATTTTCTAGAGATGACAAAAATGACAATTTGTCCCTTCTTTAGGGGGGTCGAAGTTGTAATTGGGGGGTCAAACCCCCCCCAAACCCCCCTGTAATTCGCACTATGCATCTAATAAACAAAGTAAACTTACCTTGGAGTAAATGTAGGTGTGTTTTGTAACTTTCCCTACGTTCAGTTGTGGACGGACACATAACTGAACCCACAGCTGCATTTTTCCAGCGTTTGTTTTGGTTTGGGAAAGAGAATAAAAATGTCCCTCCAAACGTTCTGGACACCTCGAGTCACTGTTGCAGGTCCAGTAACAATATTCCAAAAACGGCGTTATTATAGTATAATATTAACACTGATGATACACATCGGAAAAATAGCGAATTAACACAGTCCTTAACGCAGGAGCAGCAAGATTGTCCGACCTAGCAACAGTAACTAGGGAGGGGGCGGTGCTTACCGAAAGGTCAATTAGCGTCCAGCCTGCAAGCTTTGGGCATCGAACATCTGTTTCCGAAAGAAAAAGTCGTAACAAAAATGACCCGAACACAATCCGACTCTTTTAAAACCGTTGTTTCTTTCCTGCAGCCGCAGCAGTGAACCCGCCATCTTCCCCCGTGAACTCGACCTGACGGGTCCACATGGGAGAGCGACCCTCATTATGAATAAAATATCATTAATTAACTTTATTGAATGAGTCACAGTGTGGCTTCCACCACGCGGCTCCCTCAGGGTCCCTCGCCCACGACCCAACCTTGGCCCGTTCAGAGCCAGCGAGCCAGAGTCCTTCCCATCAGCCCCCTCTCCTCGGTCCAGGCTGCCTCTAGGTGACCCCCCCCCCCCCCCTCTAGTCGTTGCTTAGAAAGCTGCCAGTAATTTATAATGTTGTGACAGTCAAATAAACAGGGCCGCCGCCGCCTGCTGCAGAGAAAAGTCCGTATTAAGGGGAATCAAAACAGCTCCAAATGGTGCCTTGAATGGAAATAATCTTGGTGTAAGATCTGTTCTGGGCTGGCTAATTTAAATTTGTTCAGGGTGACAGCTTAGTGGAAGAGGGACATAATGAAGTCCATTATCATCAGTGGTGCAAATTCTAAAGAACGATAACTCTCATTATCAGCGCTTTCCTGTATACGAAGGAAATATGTTCATCCATTATAAAATGTGCTGAGAATGACAACATGGAGCAAACATAAGACGACGGAAGCTGTGACTCGCTTCTAGGAGAGAGGAAAAAAAGGAATAGAGCTAGCGGGAGACTGGACAAGTCTTTTATTTTTTTGTACAATGCCTTCACAGGCTTTATTTATGGATGAGGTGAGGTGATGGTGATTTTCACCGCGTGAAAGAGGGCCACGGACTGGATTTTAACACACAGTCAAGGCTGTAATAGGTTGATAATTTTGATATCTCAAGATTCTCTCCGCGACGGCGCGCAGCTTGTGCTTTTATTTACAGCGGCCCGTACTCGTGGTAATCTGACATCTGCTAGACCATGCCAGACCTTGAGCAGTGTCTTCCCCAGGCATTATCTCATAAAAACAGGGCCTTGATAAACGCTGTTCCAATAAACAGGCGGCAAAAAATAACAGCCAGTCATTTTGGACGGAATTAACTGATAAACAGGGAAATGAGGGACGTCTCCCGATCTGTAATCCACGATAACCACAGCTCCGCTAAACATAGGAAGCAAGCACTTCAAGCTGCTTCTAAAAAATAAGTCCACTTCAAAAAAAAAAAAAAAAAAGTATTAAAAATATGTTTGGTGTCAGATTAAAGGAAGTTTGGAGCCAAGAAAATGTGTTGCTGAATGAACTGGAGTGGAAGAGAAGGGACAGGTGTGATGGGAGAGACGCGTACATGCTAATGTGCAGGGGCGTGCACACATCCAAGGGCGTGCACACATCCAGGGGGCGTGCACAGATCCAGGGGGGGGGTGCGCTAGAGGTCTTCGGAACAACCCGACAACCCGAAAACTAGAGGTTCCGACCCAAATCGGGTCTCGGGTCCATTCAAAAGACGTGACTCCAGGTTCGGGTCTGAATCGGTACAGTTAGTCTCGGGTCCGGTCGGTGCTCTCTGATAGGCTGGGTCCACGTTTACGAGAGAGAGAGAGAGAGAGAGAGAGAGAGAGAGAGAGAGAGAGAGAGAGAGAGAGAGAGAGAGAGAGAGAGGTAAAGATGTCGGCAGTGTCAGCCGTCACTCAGCCTCCCCTCCCCCTTCCATCCAATAGGCTCCAAAAAGTCATGTGATTGTGTGACTTGCGCTACGTTGCGCCGTGAGCTATAGTTTTTACAGCAACAAGCGCGGAGCGCGAACTGAAACAGAAACTACGTGACGGTGAATATGCCGAGGACAAAAGCAATTGGGAAGAGTGCGGTGTGGACGTCCTTTGTTGTAATTGACCTTTCGGTAAGCACCGCCCCCTCCCTAGTTACTGTTGCAAGGTCGGACATTCTCGCTGCTCCTCCATTAACGACAATGTTATTTTCCCATTTTTCCGATGCCTATCAACCGTATTTACATTACACTAGAATAACTATAATGATTGATTTAACAACTGTTTACTAAAAATAATGATATGATTTAGCAGCAGGAAGGGTGATGAGTTCTCTGTTAGCATTAGCTCTGGTCCATAGGTCTGTCCCACACCAGAGCTATGTTAACAGTCAGACAGTCGCAGCATTGTATCAATATAATTAATAAAGTGACATTAACATCACTAGCCTCACATTATACCTAACAAAATAAATATCCATATATATTTGTAGACAACGAGGCAGGCTTAGCTGGAATGCTAACGGAGAGATGTTTTCACTCATCACCCTCCCTGCTGCTAAATCATATTACTTTTACTAAACGGTGGTTAAATCAATCATCTAATAAACAAAGTAAACTTACCTTGACGTAAATGTTGGTGTGTTTTATATATATACATATCCTATTAGCTTAAGCAGTTGCTACCAATAGCATCTGTATCCACATAGAAAATAACGACGTGGATTTATTGTTGTTTACATCACGTAGCCTATGTAGCAACTGAACCGGTAGAAGAAGACAACTTTAGGTAAGAAAAATCAAGTTTTATTCAACGCTAGAAAACTTTAACATGAGCAACTATGGGCTGGATTGTCTCGGTTCTATTCGGGTAACTCGGTTCGGTTCGTGATCGAAAAACTAAAGACTTGGATTTTTACGGGTCCATTCGGGTTCGGGTCCATGAAAGTGGACACATCCAGGGACGTGCACACATCCAGGGGTCAACGATGCACTCCTAATTAACAAATACTGATTTAAATGTAGGTTCTGCCCTAAAATAATGTAAATTAATGACACAATTGCTACAAGTTTTCAGCTGGATTCTTATTCTGCAAATCCATTTATTGCCCAAAGGATATTTTAGCAAGTTTTAACAGTAAATCAATATCTCCCTACACGGCCATGCATGGATCCAACATTTTCATTATGCCTGCAGACGGTGCAACAGCGACAGGCCAGATGTTTAATGGAGAACGAGGCCTGAGAGGAGATTCACCTGTTCCACCTGTCCGGTCCGGTCTGGAAGCAGGATCAAAGAAGATTACGGTCCAGTAGGGGTGTACGATAACTATCGGGCCGATAACAGGAAATTATGACGTCATCCCGATAACTCCGATATCACGACGAATAGCCCCGATAACATATATATTTCTGTCAACACAGCAGTGTCTCGCTCCCTCTGAGCCTTGAATGACCGGCAGTGAATGTTATGTTCAAGTGACGTCGGCATAATCAGAAAAACGATTACTCAATCAGGAAAATCAAAAAATACCCCCTCATGCCAGAAAACAACTTAACTCGGTCATAATTTTAGTAGTTGCTAACTTGAATCCATATTCGCAGTATTTCCCCACATGTTACACATTAAAAAAGAAAAAAAATAGAAAATACTGAAAGAACGACTAGCAAACAAGGGAACGTGGGAATTTACGTTACACCTTGAATGCAGCCTGCAGCACAGCGCTGATCACAACAAACATGGCGGCGTGGAACTTCGTTAAAGTTTCAGAAGAAGATAGTTTGGTGGTTATTTGTGACGAATCCTCCAAGTGAATTCTACGAGGAGGGAAGCACAAGCTTTAATACCTAAAACCTGATCAGCCACCTACAACATAACAATCACTCTCATGGAGTTTTGAAATCGCGCTAATGTGAGCTAACGGAAGTTAATGCTAACGTGTGCAAACCAGCAGCAGTCTCCCCTCTCCCTCATTCCTCTCATCTAAAGCTTTCATGAGATTAAAAAAATAAAAAACAAAAACTGCTGAACCTCATTTACTTTAAAGGTATTAATTTAAATGGAACCACAAGTCAAAATCCTTTAAATGTTAATCTTTTTCAGTTAGTAATTCTGATGCATGTATTTCCATCAGTTCAAGGAGCCTTTATTCTTTTTTTATATCAGTCAGTAATGAACCTTATTTAAGTTAATGTGAGATATCAAAATAGGTTTGTTTGATAGATTTACAAAAATGGTTGAGAGGCTTGCCAATAGTTTTTCACTGGAAAAAATAAATATCTGTTCATTTAAAAAGTCAAAACTATCTTTGGTTTTGTTCATAGTATTGATGTAATGATCTTAGGTATATCTATGTGTTATCTGTTATCGGTATCGGCCTTTAGGAGCTGAAAGTTATAGGTTATCAGTATTGGTTTAAAAAAAACAATTATCGTGCATCCCTACGGTCCAGTTAAGGTGCACACACACGGTAGCATTTTCTTCAACTGTGCTTGTGGAAAGCGTCAGGTCCTCTGCTGTTTATGTGTCCCAGAGAAACAGCGCCTCGACTGCTAGTAAGGAAAGCCCACTCGGCCCAAAAACACCAGCGTCCACTCGTACCGCTGCGCTGTAGGAAACAACACTCACCAAAAATACCTCGTAGGGCGTGGGCTTGATACAATTATCTGTTCACTTATCCTTACAGCAGCTTCCTTGATTATCTTTCAAGACAGTTTTGTGTTGATACAAATACAGTCAGGAGTATTTTTTAACCTCCTTAAAGGACAGTGAATCTGCTGCATCCGCAACGCCGCTCTACCCAAACATCCGGAGCATCCGGTGCTTTGTCGCTGTGACGCCCAGATCGACTCCACCGGCTCTGCACTGCAAAAATAACATCAAAATTAACTTAATATCAATAAAAGAAGGATTCGGGTATTTTACTCAAGGCCATGAAACTGGACGGCAACAAAGTTTCAGCCGTTATTCCAACAACCTCAGAGCGCCGCGGTGAATCTTTTAAGTAGCTGCCGTTGTTTTCATTATGAAAATCAGATGCAAAGTCTTGGGCGTGTGCGACTTTCAAGGCGCGCACATATCAAACACGCTCGTCCTCTGACGGCGTCCGCTGCATCTGGTTGCCGCTCCAACTCCGAGGGATCGTCGTGTCCCGAACATCCTTTAGCGACCCCCTCTTTCAGGTCAACATTAGCACAAAGAGCTCCAGCTACCTGATACGCCCTCGTCAAATTTACCGCACGGTTGGACTCGTGCTGTTAAATCTGAAGATGAAAGAATCACCAAGGGCAAACAGCTCCCAAGGCTATATACAAAATATGTAGACTTGCATAACACTGAGGCACAATTAAAAGTTTAAATGGACCTTCCATGAATATTACTGACTTTGAAAATATCATAATTAGCCTCAAGCCCGGCTGACATGCAATATATATATATATATATATATATATATATATATATATATAGTCCACGCAGAGTTTATTTATTAATCTGCTGCACAGACAAGTTCATCCCTGCAATTACACGGTGAAACCCAGAAATAGGATGCAAAAATGCACTTAAGAAAAAAAAAAAAGCATCTAATTAACTGAGCAGCTGTAAATGTGGACATGTAGAGGTCTGACCGAGACACGCATCTGTTTCAACCGTTTCAACGTATAAGTCCAACTCCGCTGCAAGAGATAGAGAAGGGCAAACGCAACAGACGAACGGGAAAGAGGGGGGGGGGGCATCTGAGAGAGAGATGGGCTGAGAAGGGGATGATAAGGAATCACAGATAAATTCTCCAGGGCGCAGACGTGTTCCAGAGAGGAGTGACCAATCAAGATAAAGTGAAAGAGGGGGTAAAATGGTGATAAGGGTGATGACAGAGTGTAAAATGACTCAGTCGGGCCCGGCGGTGGCCTTGGTTCTGACCTCCTGCTCCTCATCCCAGCTCAGCGGACGACCGCGGTCCAAGACTCTGATTACAGGACGCCGTTGGAACCTGCTGATTTTTGACGAAAGGAAGGAAATAAAAGAAAAATAGCTAAAAACTCCCCAAACGCACGGACCCGTCCAGACTCATTTGTCACTGCCGCTGAAAACCAGAAGTTTCAGATTCTACACGCCTGCAGGCGAAGCAACTTTGACTGTGACTTCCAAAATTCATGCACCTGTGTGAAATGTGATTAGTGTTGCGGGTTTTCTAATGTGCCACTGCGAGGATTAAGCATCGGCAGGAAAAACCAGGAGCGCTAATTGCCCTCTAGGAAGGTGCAAACGCAACGTTGCGCACTGAAACACTGAAACATTGTTCTATGATCAAGGTTTTTGACCATTTCAAAGCATGAACATAGAGAAAAGGGCAAAAAGGAAAAGTCTTTGACGCCTGCAGCAACAGGCGAGTGTTTGGCAAGCTGGTGAAAACTTTTTTTTTCAGTTCTTGTTCTTGTTCATTCCTGTGGCAGAACAGCTCAAACTTATTTCTGATCTCAGGTTTGTCCGGACATTTTCAAAACTGTTTAGGTTCGAGGTTCAGCTGAACTCAGACGTTTAACAACCTTCTCTCACGTTACATCAGAATAAACTCCCGTTTTAGTTTTTTAGCTAGGATTACTGAAACTATTAGTATTTGCTAAATGCCAGAATGAGAGAATATTTGTACAGTGGTACCTCGAAAAACGAAGTTTTCAGGTTACGAAACGCATCAACGGGAAAATATTGCCTCTAGTTACGAAAGAAATTTCAGGATACGAAAGGCAGAAATACAGTAGCGCTGCTACTCACAGCTACCAGAGTTTACCGAACGTAAACATAATTGTAGCTGCTCTGCCATTGGCTATCGGCTAGCATCTTCCTGGCATCCCATTGGCTAGGAGGGCCCCTTGTCTGTATGAGCGTAACCCAGCAACCCAGGTAAACAAACAATTTTAATTAATTATGTTTTTGCCAGCATTTATCTGTCTGTCTGTGTTCAAGATAACTAAAAAAGTTATGGATGGATTCTCATGAAATTTTCAGGAGTTGTCAGAAATGTGAAAAGGAAGAACTGATTTCATTTTGGGTGTGATCCGGAAGAAATCCTGGATTCTGGATCACTTTAAAATTTTCGATAATTGTTGCGTTTAGTGGAGGTCTGCGCTCTCTGAGTGCTTTTCTAGTTCTAACATGTATTTCTTACAGGTTTTTATGTCATTTCATGTATTATTTATAATTTATAAAGCAGGTTCGTCTCTGGGACTCAGAACCGTCTCCTTCCTGAGGACTATGATGGTGGACGTTCCCATGGTGGTTCTACTGGTGGAGAACTGTTGGAGCAGATGAACGCGGCTCCTTCACACACCTGGGAACTGGACCAGGATGAACCAGACTGGTGGAGGTCCACAGTTCTCTACTGATATCTTGGATGGTTTCTTTTGATTTTCCCATATCGTCACACAATGAGGCAGTGAGTTTGAGGTGTTAAAATACGTCCACAGGTGAGACTCCAGTTAACTCAGATGTTGTCACTGAACCTATCAGAAGCTTCTAAAGCCATGACATCATCATCTGGGCTTCCCCTAAGTTAAAAGCAGAGTAATTTCAGTCAATGTAAACTTCTGACTTTGAAGGAAGTCATAAAAAAATATCTAAAAAATTCTGTCTCTCTCATTATTCTCCCATTTACCCAATAGAAATAATTTTAGTAGTCCTCTGAGGTTTGCTTCCAAAATGTCTTCGTCAAATCAAAAGTGAAGCGGGAACCTCGTCAGAAGTACCTTGCAGCGTGAACGCCGTCTGGACACCAACGTCTTCAAATAAACCAACAGAGGAATGTGTGGACTCGGCGTCTGGGTGTCTGCGGTCGTATTTCACAGCATCTTAAATAGAAGTTGGAGACAAACTGCAAAAGAGAAGCTGTTTCGTCTCCATCTCTGCCAACTGCCAGTTGGCGCAGTGAAGATGGTCCACCGGTGAAGATACGAGTCTGTTCAGGTGGTTGAAGCTGGGAATGTAGCATAAAAGTTTAACAAACATTAACACTTTGATGCAGTGGCACCACGTGTGAATACGTCCTTGTTTTATAACAGGATAACTGCTGACTAATATTCTAATATTCTGCAGAGTACAGTGATCCCTTATTTTTCACGGTTAATGGGGACCAGCGCCCGCCCGCGAAAATCAAAATACGCAAACTGCAGCGTCTTTTGGTTTTTAAAATATGTTTAAAAACCACAAAAAGTAGTGAGGCACTGCAGTGAAACAAGACAAAGGCTCAACTGTGTGTCTTTCTGTTTCCTTCACAGCCTCTGGTCTCTGAACCGTAGTAAACAAACTGCTGGTATTGTGCTATTTTTGGCTCATAATTAGCGGCTAACACGCTAACAACAACAAAAAGAAAAAGTCTGGTTTTCTCTGCATGGAACGGGAACTTTATTCTGGCACTGCAGGAACTTTATGCTCACTCCACTTTTCATCTAACCCTGTTTTCATTCTGCCGTCCCACGACACACACACTACATTACCCATAAGGCCACACCATTACCCATAAGGCCACCTTCTTAAAGGGGCCAGGCTGGCTCGCAACATTTCTTCGCTGTGAGAGAACGCGCACAACATCCTGTGATATTTCTGCGTAATTTTTTTTTTCTTGATTTTTTTTTTTATTATTATATTTTCTGAAAAATGCGTGAATAACTTAAAACCACGGAACTTAAAGCGCGAATTGGCGAGGGATCACTGTATATCACGTGTAAATTGAGCCTATATTTGTGTAATCAGGTACATAACCACAGCAACCAGATGTTAGCTCGGTGCTTTTTTACATTTTAAAGCCGAATGCGCAGCAGAAAAACACATCTTAAATCTCCCAGGACAACAACTCCTGTGTCTTTTAAACGATCCGGCGTCCTTGGTGCAAATTAAACTCAAATACGCCCGGAAACTCTTCATTTTCTTGGCTGCACGTACGTTTCTGCAGGCAGCTGACGGGGATGGGGGGGTGGTGGGGGGGATATTTTGTTTTCTGAACAGTTGACAGTTGCAAAGTACACACATATTGACAGTGATTAGAGTCCATGAGGGCTCGGCGCCGATGAATATTCAGCAGCACCTGTCTGCAGCTGAACCTGCGGCTCAGCGCTGCGTTTTTGGAGCTCCAAGATGGAGGCCTGCTTTACTCTGAAAAATGAGAAATCACGAGCCGCCGTGTGCAGGCGAATGCTCATCAGGAGGCGCGCTTACTACCGAAAAAAGAGCTGTATTTGTTTCTGAATGCTTTTTTTTTTTTTTTTTTTTTTTTTGCACCAACATGGGAGATGCTTTCCAGTTTCATTGTACGTTGCCTATAAGGACAAAAAAGGGCATTCTGATTCATTTTGTTTCACATTTCAATTTTCATATTTGTTCTGCCTTTTATGATCTTTTTTTTTTTTTCTGTAACTGTTCGTAGATGCATCCTGCTGCCGTTTCCGGAACATTCCTGTCTGGAGGTGACAGGACAGGAAGTGAAGGATTCGCTACTCGGACGACTCGCGGCCTTTTGGCGGCTTTTCGAGTGGTGTCTGGGTTCATCGACGCCAACGATGAAGCGGTTTGTTCCGTCACATCCTTGAACGTCACTCCAGGCCGCCCGGACCCGAACGGACCGGCTGGATTTCTCCGCTGTGGGACGTCACGTTTCTCAGTCGCTACTCATTTTATCCGTTTTTATGCAGTTGAGCGAACCGACCCAGCGCCATTACAGAACAACAGGCGTCCGGCAGGTGGTGGGTGTTTCATTTCCTGCCCACACACACACACGCTCACGCTCCCAGGTATGTGGCGCACCTGCAGGGCGCCTCTCAGCTTCCTCTGGTGGTGACCCCGCCGCCGCCGCCTCCTGCGTGATTAATTTGTTTAGCCCGTTATGAGCTGATCTGCGTGCGGCACCGGCGTTTTCGGGACACGTTTCACCTTTTGTGACTTTTGAAGAAATTCTGCTGAAATATACCTGAGCACACGCAGGTGAATTTACAAAAAGGCATTTACAAAGAAAAGCGAGTTTAATCCCGTTTCCATGTTTCCTGTTTCTTCTGAGAAAAAGGTTTTTGGTGCAAAGCTTTAATTTTAACACCAGAAAACCATCAGGCTTTACAAGGGTGTTTTAAATAAGATGGCGGGTCTGAAAGGATTAAAGGAGATGGGGGGGTGGGGGTGGGGGGGTCTTTGCGATGCCTTATGCATAAAACAGCTCTGCTCCCCCCCCACCCCACCCCCACCTACACATGCGGCTCATTCCTGTTTACTTAAGTGAGGACGCATTGTTCACTTACGCTGCTTTTGTTGCCCACACAACCGCCGGACCAGTGAAGTGAAACGTTCACTTCTCCGAGGCGGCGGCGGCGCTTTCTCGGATTTCACACCGAGGCCCCGTTGTTAATTAAACAAAACCAGCTCTGTGTGTGGTTCTGGCTAACGATTGGGTCGGGCCCGAGATCCTTTTCACATCAACAAAAGGCCGCTGTCACGGGCGAACGCCGGGCCGCGGATTCTCCCGTAATTGCAGTTTGCAACGCACGCTGAACACGGCGGGAACGGAGAGTGGAAACGTTTCTGACCGGTACCGAACACGACTGACGAACTGGAAGGATGAATGACGGCGACAGATGAGGCTCCTGACCAGTGGCGGCTGGTGAAAAAACATCTTAGTGGGGCTGGTGAGCCAACATTTTTCCCTGCCTAATCTAGCATAAGCATTTAAATGAACGGTCGGAGAATGACTACAGGTCCACAATAACAATTTAATTTCAGTTTCCAGTTTCACAGAAGAAGAAGTAACAATTTACAGCTATATTAGACTTTATGCTATCAAATACTATACAATCAAGGGATAAATTGTCCCTCCAGAAGGAGCCTCTCCAATAAGACACCAGCTGTTGAATCAGCACAGCTGTTGGGTAGCTTGATGAATCCATAGAACCGCTCCTGTATATTGTTGGGTCCATCAATGTACCTCAGTACCAGAACTAGCTGACATCATGTCCCCTCATTGCTCATTCAAAAGCACCACAAAATTTAACACAACTGATTATCTTGGATAAAATATTACAGTTTTTATCTACCTCTTCATTGTGCTCATCACCTAGCTGCGTCGCTATGCTAATCTTTCCGAGCTAGCTTTACGCAGTTTTCCATGTGAACTTTGGATCTCTCATGTTTCTTGAACCGTTCAGAGGAGCTTTAAGTCAGTTAGTCCAGTCTTTGTCCAAGTCCAATCACATCTGTCACTTCTGAAGAGGATACAGGGGAAACAGAAAAGTTTATTAGCTGCTCCACAACCTGCAGCCACGTCTCAGGGTTTAACCAACTCCGACCAAAACTCTGGACGATTAACCTTTCTCCTTCGTTTACTGGAAAATGTTAGTTTCAGGCTTGTCGGCTCCTTAACGAGAAGTTTTTCCTCCGTCGTCCGTCTCGCAAAAGGGTCCATTCATAATGATTTCACCGAATTTGGTGGAAGCTGCTCTTGAACTCCAGTTGTTACCGCCGTCGCCATCTCTCTTCCTCGTCGCCGTATTTTTTTTTTCGAGTCTGGGAGTCGCTCTATGAAATAAAACTATCGCTGGCCCTTCACGTAGCTCTAGCTAAACTTTCATGCATTTTACGTAGCAGTTGGGGCTACATTTCCAGCGCCCCATCAGAGTTAAATTTGGTGACGTTGATAGGCCAATTATCAATAATTTTCCCCTAGCAACCATAACCGGATTAGCTATTTAGCTGCAGGTCAGCGCCCCGTGAGAGAACGATGCTCTGTAGGTCTGTGGAAATTCACTGTTTAATGAGTCAGTTGGTGGAAATGTTGTTTAAATTATTTAAATCGCATTTAGGCACACACATATTAAGTAAATCTGATGCTGATCAAAAAAATAAATAAATTAATAAATATTTTTCCCCTCCACAGCTGGTGGGGCAGAGCCCCAGCGCCCCCTATGGGCAGCCGCCTCTGCTCCTGACACACCCAGGCCAGCGTTGTTACATGTCTAATTATGCAAATTTAACCACCGTAACAGCAAACAGGTGGACAGTAACACACGGTGCATTTTTCCCAAAATGTTGTCAAGTCAGTTTGAAGAAAACTTCTGAAACGCGGCGAGGAATTAACGTTCATTTCTTAGCGTTAATGCCAGCAGGTCCTCAGCATTTCGGCTCCGTGTCGGGATCCAAATTGCACCGCCGGAGGGTCACGTGTCACGCGGCATCCGTGGTCATTGAGCATGAACGCACGAAAGACTCTCCTGCAGATGTAGGCGTCCGCAGCTTTAGTAAATCCAAACCTTAGCTGCCAATGTCTGCATTTTAAACATCTCCTACCCGATCTTTAAAATGCAACCGGACAAACCCCGCCGCCAGAAGAGTCGCGGTCATTCTCATCGACGAGCGCTTTCCCCAGAAGTGACCGCCCACTCCGCTCTACGACTCTACTCCGGCGCTCAGCTCGACTGACCGAGGCTGCACACGGGAACGCCGATCTTCAAGATACCGACGCCCCGTTAACCCGTGTGAACGACTCAGAGGACTTTAGAAGATATCTGAACCTCGTAAGAGGAAAGGGTCGGTCTATACGCTGAAAAAACTAATTTTATTTGACAGAGCTCAGTCCTTTTGAACGCATAACTCCGGAAAGATCAAGACGTCACGAGATCTGAGTTTTAAACGAGCGGACGCCCACGTAGGTCGAGGAGAGATTTCAACCGTGTAGGAGGAAGGTTCGTTTTAGAAATGCAAAAGCAGATTTTATTTGGCGCCGCTCATCAGATTCAGCGGAGAGGACGAGACGTGGCGACGAGCAGATTACAGCGAGTTACCTCAAAGCGATCCGGTTAAACCCGTAATCTGGCGAATCCGGCCGAGCAGGCGGCGCTCGGAAGCGCTTCACTCCCGAAACCGGAGGACGGAGCGACGCCTGGACCACGCCGCTCCCTGGAATAGAGCTTCACGGCGCCGCCGTCGCTCCTGAACGTCAAACTGCAAACGTCAAAGCTTCAACAGCAGAATTGAAACCCAACTCAACTGCAGGAAAAGAGAAGCTCACATTTCCTTCTGCTCTCGGCTCTGATCCGTCAGCGTTCTGCTGACACATCCCTCGCCGCTGCATCTCTGGTGCGGCCGAGTTTACCGCGAGTCACCGGAGACCAAAACAGGAACGAGCAAAGAAAAACAAAAACAAGGCGTCTCACCGGTGGAAGCCAGGATGTGAGCCAACCACCTTCCTGCACACAAAAATACCACATGCAGGAATAAATTAGCTCCGCTACACTCGGATGAAGGTTCCCCTGAACCGTTCGCTACGGGCCCGAGAGGCGCCGAGGTCTTCCGCTGCGGCGCCAGCTTCTCCTTGTTTTAGTTGACTCATGTACGGTGATATAAGCCCGTAAATATAGATGCATATTTTGGATCCCTGCCTGACAAAGCCAGCTGGTTCTCCTGGCAGAGAGGGAAATAGGTAGGTGGGCGGCAGCTAGATCTGGGACTGATACCGCCGTTTAAGCACCATCAGCGATGATCACATTTGATCACACTGATCAGAAATTAAAAAAAAAAAAAAACACCATTTACATTTGTTTCCAGCAGCACAAACACACCGAGGGAGTCTGATAAGTTGTTTCTGCAGTTCAGCCGTTAGCCGCTACCGTCTGTCAAAATGCAGTATTTTGTGTGAGGCGAACGGCGCTATAGATAGGAACTGTAACCCCTCCATCCTGTAGCTATGGAAACAATAATGAGGTCACTGTGCTATTTTAGCTGAGTTTACTCGCAGATCATTACTGACATTACCGCCGTCAGCTGAAGTTTGTGCGAGTTCAGGGAGACGGAGTCCTGACGGGAAACGGAGAGAAACCGTGGCACGCCGGGTAGCGTTGAGCCGCTAACTCACGAGGAGCTCGTTAGTCGCCGCAAACACTTCAGAGCCGTTTTCATTGATGTCAAAAACCTGAAGAAAAGTCCAGATATCCACTCTTCTTTAAATCCATTTTAATTGCACATTGTTTGGCCTCACATCTGTGGAGAAACTGTCGCCGACAGGAAGTCGTCTCTGAACCAAACAACTGTTTGGGGAGCAAACGTGAGCGTTCACGTCGTATCTGAAGGTACCGTCTAATGAATGACTTATTTCCCCGGCTAATTACCGCTTGTGAGGGGGCGCAGACGTCGAAACTCAAAAACATTGTTGTTTTTTAATTCATTTCTTGAAGGAGACTCGTAATTCCCCATTTTTCAGATGTTGACGTGACGTCTCGAGGCGCTAATGAAACGTCTTCTGTGGAGCGTTCTGGTGTGTCAAACACAAGGCCCGCGGGCCAAATGTGGCCCGCCACATCATTTTATGTGACCCTCGAGAGTTTGCGCACTATTGGCTTAAATTTTAAACCGATATTTTAAGACTTAAAATAAGCTTACGCCGCTTTAAAGCGCATATTGACAATAAACTACATCTCCCACAATGCATTTCGTCGTTACCCACAACGATAACAGTATATCGCCAAAACGATTTTCAGAACCGATGGACTTGAGAAAAACCTCTACAAACTGATCTCAACATGTCAACGAAAAGAAAACTTGATGCACAAGGAAGGAAGTTTCATCGACGACGGGAAAAATGGAAATAAATACAGAATCCGTTATTTAACACTATAATAAGGTGTAGTTTAATATATTTTGATTTTCATTGCATTTTGTTACATTCATGCTGTCAATCTGGCCCTTCGAGGGCCACCATGATGCTGATGTGTGTTAAAATGAGTCGGACACCCCGGACGTAGAGATGGGTAGATCAGTCCAACTCTGATCGGGATCAGTGATGTCACACGACGAAGGTTCTAACAGCTGGCCCGGCTCGCGGGGCGGCGACGGAGGCGTAACGGGGGGCCGAAGTGAGAGCTGTGCGACCTGGAAAGGTGTAATACCGCCACCGGTGTGGCGAGAGAGACGGGCCGCGACCTGGAGGCGCCTCCAGCTGCTAAAGCCGAGCCAGACGGCGCTCCCCGTCTGAGGGCGGCGCTGCCGCCGTGGGTCCCGCGGGAACAACCAGGTAGAATCTGTTTTTTTTTTTCATTTTATTGGCGCTCCTTCAGCGCCGTGTTTTATTCAGCGCCAGACATCAGGGGCTCGTTTCTGACTGGGAGCTGTGAGAGCACTGGGGAGGTGATATCACGCCATGATGGGATCGGAGGGAGGATGAAGGAGTGAAGGGATCTCCAGCACATTTTAATATCAATTTATTTGACGCCAGCATATGTATCTTTATCACATAGTTTTCATTTAATTAATAATTTACCATCTACACGATACTAGATGACAATATTAAACCCATCCTTATATGCGTATACTGTCATCTCTTTATTCTCACTTGTTTGTCTTCGTTTTCTTCATTAACTCATCTATTTCTGTCTCTTCCATCAACGGTTCTCCATAAATTTCTCGCTGTAAAAGATCAACGTTCACCAGCGCGGCGACGCCGGACATTTCCAGTAATAAACAACTTTAACTTGTTGTTAAAATGTGTTTTTAATCTTGTTTTGCAAGCTCCTTGTTACTCTGAAAAACACCCGTCTGCATAATGAGACTAACGTTCAGAAACGCATGAAGACCGAAATAAAGAAATTAGGCCAAGGTGTGATAAAGTTGACAATAAAAGTCCCGTTTATTGTTTTCTACACCTTTATAGTAGATTTTTTGGAACATTAATCAACTGGAAACATGTCTGTATATATTCATTTTTACATTTTGCCTCTCTATTAAAGCAACATGATGGTCTCAGTTCTCTGTCCATCTTAACGTAATTAAAGCCACTGACTGAGCTTCAACTAGTAAATTTAATATCACGTCTTGAATTACTCCTGAAGAAACTCCTCCACCCTTCAGTCGCTGCCCGACACCTGAACAACGCCTACTTTTGTTCTGAAAACAAGGTTGAAGGATTAACTGCTTCACCTTTGGAGACGAGTGCCTCAACTTCATATGAGGAAGAAGCAGCTAATGCTAATGCTGATGCTAATAATGTATTAAATAAGGAGTCGTTCTTTGTTGGAAAACCAAAAACAATTACCCATGTGTCTATTTACTGTTTATTCAGGACCTCTTGTGCACGTACAAGTCTGGACATCCAGATGCCATCCAGAAGAAAGAGGGAAGGAGGGAAGGAGTGCATCACAAAGATCTGTAAATCTGGAAACTGTGACCAGACGAGTCAACGTTGCCACTCAACACATCCTGGAGCTTCACATGATGAAGCTGGAGTTGGACCTGCTGGATCTGTGGACAGATCTCATCAGTCTCAGTCTCATCAGTCTCAGTCTCATCAGTCTCATTGGTTTCAGTCTCATCAGTCTCATCAGTCTCAGTCTCATCAGTCTCATCAGTCTCGGTCTCATCGGTCTCATCGGTTTCAGTCTCATCAGTCTCAGTCTCATCAGTCTCGATCTCATCAGTCTCATCTGTCTCAGTCTCATCGGTCTCATCGGTTTCAGTCTCATCAGTCTCAGTCTCATCAGTCTCATCAGTCTCAGTCTCATCAGTCTCATCAGTCTCGGTCTCATCGGTCTCATCGGTTTCAGTCTCATCAGTCTCAGTCTCATCAGTCTCGGTCTCATCAGTCTCATCTGTCTCAGTCTCATCGGTCTCATCGGTTTCAGTCTCATCAGTCTCAGTCTCATCAGTCTCAGTCTCATCAGTCTCATCTGTCTCAGTCTCATCGGTCTCAGTCTCATCAGTCTCATCTGTCTCAGTCTCATCGGTCTCAGTCTCATCAATCTCATCTGTCTCAGTCTCATCGGTCTCAGTCTCATCGGTCTCAGTCTTTTCGGTCTCATCGGTCTCAGTCTCATCAGTCTCAGTCTCATCAGTCTCATCTGTCTCAGTCTCTTCGGTCTCATCAGTCTCTTCGGTCTCATCGGTCTCATCAGTCTCATCGGTCTCAGTCTCATCAGTCTCATCTGTCTCAGTCTCATCGGTCTCATCTCTCTCATCAGTCTCATTCTGGTCTCAGTCTCATCAGTCTCAGTCTCATCAGGTCATCAGTCTCATCTCAGGTCTCAGTCTCATCAGTCTCATCGGTCTCATCGGTCTCATCGGTCTCATCTGTCTCATCAGTATCAGTCTCATCGGTCTCGGTCTCATCGGTCTCAGTCTCATCAGTCTCATCGGTCTCAGTCTCATCAGTCTCATCGGTCTAAGTCTCAGTCTCATCGGTCTCATCGGTCTCAATCTCATCAGTCTCAGTCTCATCGGTCTCATCTGTCTCAGTCTCATCGGTCTCGGTCTCATCGGTCTCAGTCTCATCAGTCTCAGTCTCATCGGTCTCATCTGTCTCAGTCTCATCGGTCTCATCGGTCTCTTCAGTCTCATCGGTCTCATCAGTCTCATCAGTCTCATCTGTCTCATCTGTCTCATCTGTCTCAGTCTCATCGGTCTCATCGGTTTCAGTCTCATCAGTCTCATCTGTCTCAGTCTCTTCAGTCTCATCGGTCTCATCGGTCTCATCAGTCTCATCAGTCTCAGTCTCTTCAGTCTCATCGGTCTCATCAGTCTCATCTGTCTCAGTCTCATCGGTCTCATCGGTTTCAGTCTCATAGAATAGAATAGAATAGAACACCTTTACTGTCATTACACAGAGTGTAATGAGATTCAAAGCTGCCCCATAGAGTGCACACAGGATGAAATATGTACAAAGAAATTATATATACAAGTATGTACACAATAAAGAAAATAAACCAGTAGGCAGAAACCTTGTGATAAGTGAGATTGTGAATATTATACATAACAAAGATTTGTAGTAATGATGCTCTGGTGGTATGGATAAAGTGACATGTGAAAATAGCAGCATTCAGTAATAAATATTTGTTATTAACAGGTAAAAATACAGATTTCAGTTACAGTGTGAATTTAAGGCAGTAGTGGTAAAGTGACATGTGACTTTCAATAATAAATAGTGGTTATTTACAATACAGATTGCAGTGCAAGTGGCCTATGATAAAAAGGTGCAGGTGACATCCAGTGTGAAGTTTGTCAGTTCTTCAGTGCAGACTGGAGTTGAGTATTTTGACAGCTTTAGGGAAGAAGCTGTCTCTAAGTCTATTTGTTCTGGCTGGTATGGACCGGTACCGCCTGCCAGAGGGTAGCAGGTTGAACAGATGGAAGCCGGGGTGAGTGTTGTCTTTTAGGATGTTTGTCTCAGTCTCATCGGTCTCAGTCTCATTGGTTTCAGTCTCATCAGTCTCTTCAGTTTCAGTCTCTTCGGTCTCATCGGTCTCAGTCTCAGATCACGAACACTTAAATGCTTCAACTGCCACCACACACATTTTGTTAATGGGGATCAAAGGAAAGTTTTTCAACAAAACCACCAGTCATTGGGGGTTTTAATCTCTTGACGTATTCTGTTTTCGGTCTTATTAATATTTCTGACAAATTCTTTGGCTGCACTTGTGAAGCGCGGTCACTGTGGTCATAGCTTCTGATCCAATTATTGATCAGAGATACTTATTACCATATTTTCCAAAGAAAGACTAATATAAATCCATCTCTTTTCAATTGTGGATGGTGCCCTGATCTAGTTCTCTTTTTTTTGGGGGGGGAGAATTTTAATTATTCATTAAAATACCAGAATTATGATCAGCCATTTATAAGATGGATTTCACATGTCTGACTAGGATATCCCCGTAATCTCTACATGAATCAAGCACCACCCCGTTGTCACTTCGCTTACATACATTTATGGTTTTTCGCCATGGATGACTGAATAATGGAAAAACAAAAAAACAAAAAACAAGATCTTGTCTTTGTATTATTATAATGAGTATTCCCGTTGTCAGTAATGCCGTCATGCCACAGCTACGGAGGGTTTACTACTCCAGGAATTACATGCGTTTAAGGGGATGTGTTACATAAAATGAAACACTCGGGCCTCACACTTTCCTCCCAGTCTCCGGGCATCTGAGTGAACGTTGTCGCCCTTGTATCGGCTCCGTCTTTAACCATTCGTACTCTGGTAATGACTCCAACACGCTGTGTTCACTTGATCGAAGAGGAAGAGGAGATGGGGGAGAGGTAAAGAGCGGAGGCTTATCGCACAGTTAAGCTGCAGCTGCAGTTTCCATAACAACTACCTGCTAAAACCCGGCTCCCTCGACCATCATTAGAATAACATTTTTACTCGTCAAATAAGCATTAGTGGAATCTACATGAGCAATGAGATGGGAGTGACACGGAGGGAGGAAAAGGAAAAAAAAGAAAAAGTGTCGCTATCCGTCGAGCTATCATTTGAAAGCCGGAGCTTTCTTTCTTTTTTCTTTTTCTTTTTTTTTTTTTTTGAAGCAGTACATCTGAAGGTGTAATTACAGGATGTAGTAGTAAAGCAGTTTCTCTGGAAGGATGTGCGAGACGCCCAGGTGCTCGCCGCCCGGCGGTTCAGCGTAGAAACGTATTTATACGCCGGCTGGGTCTGTGAGAAAAAAAAACACATAAAACAAAAACATCCTGTGCAGAGCTCAGTGTTTAAGAGGCAGCTCCTTCATCATAACCCCCCCCCCCCCCCCCCCCCCCAGCAGGAACTCCGGCGACCGACCGACTCAAGGAGAAATGCGTCTTTCCCCATCCAGCCTCTCTTCTGATCATGCTTCACGCCATCAACTTGAAAAGAGGATAATCAAGAGTTTAAAGAAAGAGTAACGGGAGCGGGGACACATTAAGTGGCGGCTAGTCCGGGGTATCATTTAAAATCAGCGCTGATGGCTTCATCGCTGCCAGGCTGTAACCTTGAGCGAGGGCTGGCGGGGGCCCTGGTGACCGGGGAGGGGATGGGGGAGGGGGGCCCGGGCTCTCTTTGCATTCACATTCAGCTCAGCAGGCACCCGGGGGCTATAACCCTGAGAATCCGTATTAGGTGAGCCAAAGTCACCATTAATATAGAGCACTGGGCCATACTATAACCTTACACTTCACATCTCTGGGGCGTCCTGAACTGAGAAAAAATGGTACTTTCGAACAATCACTTGGGAGGACTTTCAAAAGTGACCTCTTACCAAAGTCAATCCGTTTGCTTTTCTCTCTTTTTTTTTATTCATTTTTTTTTTTTTTATCTGTGTTTGCTGTCCCTGCTCAATCTCTCCATCTCTGTCGGGCTTTGCCCGTAGGCTCCGGGGGGGGGGGGGGGGGGGGGGGGGGGGGGGGCGCCGTGCTCCTCGGCCGGTCACGTAATAGAGCCCGTCCCCCGCAATTACAGATTAGAGCCGGAACACGGGTCCGGACCACGCCACCTGCCTCCGCCGTATGAAACACGCCAAAAAAATATCACAGATTAACAGATCTACATTGCAAACTAAAGAAATAAAAGGAATAAGCAGACACCAGTCACATTTAAGAAACGGCTTGTTTTCGCAGACTTTTGGCTCAGAACATGTGGACATAAGATTAAATATCCTGCCACCAGTGACCTTTTTAAAGGCTATTTAATTATTAATATCCCATAGAAACCAGACCTTTAGGTCTTTTTTTTTTTGTTTTTTTTTAACCATTCTGACCACGGAAACATCTGATTGTGAAACACCCGTTGAAACATTTTATATGTCGAGTTTCGTGTTGAGACTTTATCAACTGAAAATGCCGGCGCTCGTGTCGCAGTGGGTCATAACGGGTTAAAATACACCTGACGGTGGAGAAGCTCACGTGTCGCAGCTCCACGGATGCTGGAGGCCCATCACATCCCCCCCCCCCTCCCTCCTGAGACCCCTGAAGCCAAATCAGTGATGGTTGGTGATCTAAGAACATCTGGGCACAAACGTGCTAGCTTCACCCCCTCATCAAGGCATCTCCAGCATAAAAAGACAGTTTCCTGCATTGAACGGGTGCAGGTGAACCAGCACGCTGTTGGAAACCTGCTCCAGATTCATGGAAGGTAGAGGTGGGCGGATCAATCCAAATATCGATAATATCGATACCAACGCTGGTATTGATATCGAATGATACTCGTGTAAAAAGATTGACACTCAAGCTTTTTTTTTCTCTCCCACAACACTAAGAATTTATTGAAGTTTACATGGGAAGTTTAATTCCTCTTTAATTCAGAATTAAAATTAAATCCAAATAAAAATTACCATGTAAACACCTAATTCCGAATGAAAATGTGCCATTCCGAATTAAACTTTCCAATTCCGAAGTAAGTGGCTGGTTTATTCTGATTTTAAATCCGAATTAGAATAATTCAGCAGGTCATGTAAACACTCATTCCGCTTTAAATTAATTCCGGTCTTTCTGCGCATGCTAGTTCCCTTGCCCGTCTGTTGCGATGATGTTATATTCCGCACTGGGCTTGTTTTTGAAAACAAAGTTTCAAGATGGCAGCACGCAGTAAACGGTGGCATGATGTTGTCGTGCTGCTGCTTCAAAAATAAAATCAAAACAAATCCAAAAAGGGTGCTAATAATGTAGTCCTCTATGTTGTTGCTAATCGAATAAGTTTTTTTTTTTTCTTCCGGTAACGTAAATACGTAAAGACGTCCGCCCCCCCCATCCAATCAGAACCCTTCCCAACCCCCAGATCTTAAGCAGAATTGGATAAAGCCGATCAAACGTGTTTTCCATGTAAACCTCAATTCGGAATTACTATTTCCATGTAAACTAGAAGGAAAATAGTTTAATTCTGAATTATTAAATTCGGAACAATTATTTCCGAATTAAAAAACATCATGTAACTGTGGCCACTGTGTCCTCCTCCCCCTCCCGTCTCGTCTCGTCTCGTCTTTTGACGTTGCGTCATCACGTGGCTCAGTGGCGTCGGCCAAACAAGCATGCAGGTAGACTCAGTCTGGCCCCTCCCCCAGGCCCGCCCACTTAGAAAAAACATTAAGAACAGAACAATTCAACTCCAATCAAT
>JAGFBZ010001138.1:0-32867 GCA_018398805.1 Hirundichthys speculiger
TCATATTTTCTGAATAAGATACCTGTGCCTACAGAGAGGATTTTAATGTGTGGCTGCCCCGACTCTATTTACCTGCAAGTTTTTAAACTAGACTGAATCTTAACCTGGGTGGTCATTTGCACACACGCAAATCCAAAGTGGTTTAAACCTGCATAAACCACTGTTAAAAAGTAAATAAGTAAATAATTGAGAAACAACAGTTGCGGTTAAAAAGCAGTGGACCTCTATAGAACAGAGATGATTATTTCATTTATGAATGTAAATGCAGTGTAACTTGAGTTTCTGATCGATGTTCTGTGTCAGTGAGGTCAAAGTGAAGGGGTGGATTCACAACTTATTTGTTTGATAACTGTAATGATGTATGGGATCTAGTTTCACTGTTATCTTGTTTATCCTTTTAAAGGGTAACAAGCAAAAAAAAAAAAAGGAAGAACTTAAAATGACGTTACCATGGTAATGTAGGTGCGTAAAGATACAGCACCCAGTCGCTTCCCCTATTTTGGCACATTCTTCTTTAGATTAAAGATTTTCTTCTGCATTTTCTGCTGAGACACTTGTTTTTTCAAAGAATGACATCACTGACTGAATTCCACATTGTTATTTTTTCCAACAGTTTATTAGTCATTTTTCTTTACTCTCTGCTAAGCAATGACAAATTTGATCTTTTTTTTCCTCAGCTTGTGTGTGTGTTTTGTGTGTATTTGTGTGTATGGAAATAAAAGCTGTTATAAGGATTTTAAGCTTTACTCACTTTTTAAAATGCTATTATTGATGGATTTAATAATGCTTTTATTATTATTGCCATTATTTAAACACAAACTGAATAATGTTACTGTCTTTGGCATGCTTTACAACAGTTTTATTCTAGTAGCCCAAAAGAACAAATCACACACTGGCTCTACAGTTTTTTCCCACAGTTGAAAGAGGAGGGAAAGTTGTTGGGCATTCGATTGGTTTGATTTGTCTAAATAAATATTTGTTATGTAACAACACCATTTATTTGAGTCCTGTTTTTTCAGCTTGTAGATCACAGCATTCTCTTTTGTTTTATAGATTTTTCAGTTCATTTTAAAGATTTTGTGTGGGAATCTGTGAATGAAACACCAGCAGGATGTGGTATATTAATTCAAGGTTATGGTAAGAAAGGCAAAACCATTAGCCTTCAGTAACAGTCCCTTTACAGATGACATCGCCTCTATAGCATAAGTGCCAAACTCAAGGACCGCAGGCCACATCCGGCCCGGCGTGCAATTATATCCGGCCGTCGAGATCATTTTATATTGATTTATCATTATTATTATTGCTATTTCCATCCTATTGTAAAGATATTGAGAAACTAGTCCCTCACAATGGCGAAGAGAACAGTTGACTCTGAAAACAGCCTATATAACCGATGGGAGGCTGAGTATTTGTTCACTGACATTTCCAGTAAACCCGTATGTCTTATTTGTGGAGCTAATGTGGCTGTAATTAAGGAATTTAATCTAAGACGCCACTACAAGGCTAAACATCTGGATAACCTGAAAGGCCTGATTGTGGAGCAAGTTTTATTGTGGTAGAGGAGACGGCCAAATCAGGCCAGCCATTCACCGAGGGAGACTTTCTGAGGAAGGTGTGTGACATTCGTGTCCAGACAAAACCCAGTTGTTGGCAAATGTAAGCCTGAGTAGAAATGCATTGAGTGAAAGAAGCAAAGACTTTGTTGCCTACACTTCTGCTGTGGATGAAGGTACTGACGTGACTGACACTCCACAGCTGGACATCTCCATCCATGGACTCGACTCCAATTTGCACATTACAGAGAAAATATTGGGCATTAAATCAATGCACAGGACAATGACAGGAAAAGACATTTTTGAAAATATACGTCAAAGTGAAACAAACATGAAACTGCCCTGGGACAACAGATGTGCGGTGAAAAAAGTGGACTAGTGGGAAGGATGCGAGTAAAGTTGCAGGAAGAGAACTGTTCTGGTGAGTCAGCAGCATATCTCTGCATCATTCACCAGGAAACACTGTGGTAAAGTCCTAAAAATGGAGCATGTAATGAGCACTGTAATGCAAACGAAAACATTATCAGAGCTAAAGGCTTAAATCACCGGCAATTCCAGTCTTTTAAGCAGGAAATGGATTCAGAGTTTGCTGACATTCCTATCATATAGAGGTGAGTTGGCTAAGTCGGGGGAAAGTTCTCAATAGTTTTTGAGGAAATCTGTCAGTTCATGGACAGTAAAGGAAAAGACTCCGCAGTTTGAAAAGTAGAAATGTGAGTTGGCGTTTCTGGCTGACATAACTGCTCATCTCAACGTCTTAAACCTTCAGCTCCAGGAACGTGACCGCATCACTGACATATATGATGCTGTGAAGGCATTTCAAGTGAAGCTGCTCCTACGGAAGACACAAATGCACCAGTGCAACTTGCCACACTTTCTTTGCTACCAAGAGATGTTGAACCAATTCGTTCAATTGAGTTGCTTTATAGAGTCCAAATGTTGACATCACAGTTGATGCACTTTATTTGGATGAAACTGATAAAATCGATCCATTCTGTTTTATTCGTTTGAACTATTCTCATTTTAGTATCTAAACCCTTTGAAAAGAAGTCTACATGAACCAAACATGCATGCAAGCTACACATAACCTGGGACTACAGTTAATTACTGACTAAACTAGTGAGCTTTGACACCCCCTGAGTGGAAGATCAAGGAAACTAAATAAGCACACAGAGTTAACATTCTATTGCTGTTGCATACACATGTTCATAAACACTCAGGAGTTGTTTTTTTTTTTTTTTTTTGTGGAGTGAATAGCAAAGGGTTTTCTGTGGATGGAGAGTGCTCACATCTATTAGTCATTTGGGACATCCGCAACTGAGGTCATGGTGAGGGGTTTGTTGATATAAAGTGACAACTCCACAAGGCCATCATATCCATCACAAAGATTGATCTTCATTTACTAACTCTCAAATTGCTACCCTGTTTGCCTGCCCTGCCCCAATACAATCCCAAACATTCTGGTACACAGAATGCCAGAAAAGACAAGCAAGCTGACAGGATAAACAGGCTTCAAATGTATTATGTTAGATAGCCGTTCCAGTGTTTTACTTGTTTCTCCTCTGTCAATCTATTGCTTCTTCTTTCACACATTCAATCTGAGCACAGTTTCAAAAAAGGTTCCATTATTTCCTCACCCTGGTTAGATTTAGTGAATTCTACCAACGCAGTTGAGTCAAAGATTTTACTGGCACTACCTATTTATTTCAACCTTACCTTGTTGAGCTGGCTGACTGGCAAGCCACTGTTGTTGATGGCGTTGCATTTGAAATTTAGCAAAGACTTCTCTACAGCATCATGCTCCCCGCTCTTTTCATTGTCTTGGTAGAAGTGGCTGTGAGGAAGAGGCGAGGTGGCAGATATGGGGGACCACTGAAGTACCGTGCACGATAAACTCAGGAAGTTTGAAGGCCTGATCAGAAATGCCTCCAGAGCTATATTAGTAGACACCTGTGGAATGAACCCCACAATTAAGGAGGTGAAGAGACGGGGTGAGGGTAGGAGAGTAGTGGAAGAGAAGAGACGACAGAACTTAAATTAGTCATTTAGAAGATACTTTTATTATCAGGGAGAAGAAAATCGCAATAGCAAGATGAAACAGTCAAATTAAGTTCTGGTTTTTTTAAGCCACAAGAAAAAGTAAAGCTATGGATCATTTAGTGAGATAATCAACCTTTGCCCTGACTGAGTGCTGCCTTGAGTGTGCGTGTAACTGTTTGGTGGTCCTACCATACCTTAGAAATGACCTGATTGTCTCCCGTCAGCACCAGCTCGGCTATTCGCTCCACACACTGGACAATCCGAGTGCATGCCCTGGCTTCATTCTGAGCCATCCACAAAATATGTTCTTCCACCAGCATCATGTTACTGGCGATGTCTGATATATAGTCCCCCAACTGAGGAAACAGAAGCAGACATGTATGCTGATATATATTCACACTGGATTACCCAACTGCTCACAAAGTATACAAAGGGACAAACTCATGCACATCATTCTCATCCATGGCACTGGGGACATTTATAATCTCAAGTCAGAATTGTGAGGGAGACAATGGTGGATTTATTCATTAAAGGGAGATTTAATTTAGATTAACATCTCCAATGAGGCATGATCGCTTCTTTGGGACGGCAGTTCACTATTTACTTACCGCACAATTCATTGTTCTTCATTTGACTGTTCTTTATTGTTTGAATGAGATTGGTCTCATAGGCTTTGTCCTGGGAATGATAAAGCTTTAAGTATCATCTAATAATATCTCCTCCCAAGTGACCTATGATGAGTAATTGCGCAAGTGAAAGATGATATTGATTTTTCTTACTTAATTGGCTCAAAACCGTTCCTCTTGCAAAACCTGAGCTTCAATGTGATGTAAAACTCTCCAACTTCCTCTGGTCACAGAGGTTTACTTAGGATAAATCCATGGTTTCCCCAAAAAGCAATGCATCTTCATAACTGTAGCTGACATTCAGGCCAGCATTGACATGAGCCTGAGGAAATTATGTGAGTTAAAAAGTTAGGTGGCCTGGAACTGACTGAGGGACTGACAACATAACAAATGCTGCCTTTATCTAATTTGCTTAGACTAAGTTTGCTTATTAATGCCACTTGAGAAATTGTATTTACCCTACCTTTAGATGAGTTAGTCAATAAAATCTCATCCATTTTTACAACCTGAAGTTAAGACAGTATGGAAAATGCAAATAAAAAACACAGTTATACTTAAATTTGCTTTTGTTTGTTGAAAGAGAGCATAAACTCAAGATATTTCATACATTTTTGCATCTCAGGTTTGCATTATATTCCAAAATAACTGTTATAAGGGTCATTTAGAGCTTGTTGAAAGATGAAATAAAAATAATCTTCATGTTATCTTAAACAGTTGATGCCCACAGGTGACTCTAATAAAGTTTTGGTATAGAAGCATTATTAATGGAAAACTGAGTCTTTGAGGAACACAGATGGGGAGAGGATTTCCATTTTGTCCCTGAAAATCTTTGAAACAAACGAAGAAAGACTGGATGGGGATTCCATATTTCTCCTTTTTCAGTGTTTATTTGGTTACTGATAGGGTTAGGGTTAGTTAATTTTAGGGTTAATGTTATAGGAGCGGTACGGGGGTAAGGGTAAGGAACACAAGCTCAAGTGGGACACCCATGAACTCTGATCCGTCAGGTAGCACTGGGCCAAGAAACATCATTCATCTAACTTGGACAAGCACTACAATATAGGCCCATAGTCACAAATACTACTTAAACTTTACTGCATAAAAAAATGAATACATTTTAAAAATCAACCTGGTCCAAAGGCAGCATTAATACTGTATCTCTGGGCTCAGAAGCATCTGGTTTGTAGATCACACAGTGGAAACATGAATCATTGTCAGATGAGGCAATATGATTTTATTTGGAAGAAAGTGGTGCTAGGTTCCCCAAACTAAAGGAGAAAAGGACAGTGACAAGTCCAAAAGCTGGGTTCTGTGATTGTGTGGGGTTACAC
Organism: Hirundichthys speculiger; assembly: GCA_018398805.1. Taxonomy (NCBI): domain Eukaryota; kingdom Metazoa; phylum Chordata; class Actinopteri; order Beloniformes; family Exocoetidae; genus Hirundichthys; species Hirundichthys speculiger. Next base: position 5,551 of record JAGFBZ010001138.1, read on the forward strand.
CAGTGAAACAGATGCAACAACAAAGCAAATCTCAAGATGTGTAGCAAGAAAGAAAATTACTATTGAGGCTCTTTATCACTTGCTATTTTGCTATTACAGTGGTAAAAGTTTTTCTGCACCAACTGTTTTTAGGATATGTTTCAAGCCTGAGATATAAAAATTGATGAATATTAACAAATAAAATGAAGTTACTGAGAAAAAACATGAAATATCGTGGGTTCAGACTGTCTTTTAAGTTCGTTTATTTTTATTATTAATCTTCCCTGCCATCCTGACATTTTCTTATTTGAGGTTGTAAAGCCATGGGAATTCAGTGCTTTCAAGAAGCTTTGAATGAGTATTGAACTACATGACCAAGAAGGTCTTCTTACATTACATATTAGTAGTTTCATGCGGCAGTAAGGGCCAATCCCAATTCCTCCCTTAGTAAATGAGGAAAACAAACAGCATTTTAGACTTGTTGTGGTTTATGATCATTGTGAACATTTATGTTTCAGACAAAAAACACACACTTGTAAACCGGTAAGATGGACTCTGCCATAACTGTGCTCCTGAAAACCCTAAAAGAACAGCACTGCTTTGACAGGTACCATTATCAGAATTTGAAGACTTCTGACTCTGAAGAAACATTTTTACAATTCTTATTTCTTGGATATTATGCTACTGAGTAAACTCACTGTAGTCGATTTGTTTTCACGCTTACATTTTTCTGTTTCTCCACTAGCCTCGTCAGTCTCTCCACCAGATGAGTGACAAAGATGACATCCATGACATCAGTGAAGTGTTCTGCCCTGCTGGTAAAGGCCACCAACCGGTTGCCTAAAGGCTGTGCATTTGTAGTATTAATAGGAATCTGAAATAAAAAAAAAAAAAAAAGATTCAACAATATTTATGCATGTAATATCAAAGAGTTCTGTATATTCTGTTTCATGCCATCCACATAGTTTGTCACTATAATTGTAATCCCTGCAGTAAAGCAGATTTAGACAGCTTGTCATCAGTCTTTACAATGTGTATAAAGGCTAAGATGAACATATCACAAAACACCTGACAACAAAAGATGAACCAGTCTAGGTGTTATTGTATTTTAGGAATATGAAAGGTATTCTACATAATCTGTTAAAACATAATAAGAAAGTAAATGTCTAAAAAAGTGAAGTGAAGACATATTTAAGTCAGAATTAATGCATTTAGACTATTTGACTGACTCCATATTGAAAGCAGTTTTCATGATTACTATTCACAGTCCGTCTTTACCTGGGTGAACTCATGTAGCACACGCGTCAGGTCACTGGCATAAGGACACTGATTGTAGTCCTCTACAGCCCACTGCCCAGCTCGATCACAATGGCGCCATGCTTTCTTCTCCATTTTGTTGGAGCGATAAGGAGCACCGGCAGAGGGGTGGGGGGCAGAACCAAAGGTGGCAGGTGCACAGGGCAGGAAGGCTAGAATGCCAGCAAGGGTCTTTGGCCATCTGCCAAAAAAAAAAAAAAATATCTCTGAATAATCAGTAATAGGGATCTAAACTCACCAGCACCATATGGCAATTTCACACTCTCCTTACTTAGAAAATCCCTTTGCTGAACTGATTTATAACTTTATCCTCTAATTTATTAATATTTTTGTTTAATCTTTGCAGGAGCCTGCAAGATTCTGATCCTTGATTTTGAAAATATGTGTTGAGGGGTGAATTCGAATTCTAACTTAATTGACTTTTGCAACTAGGTTTATTAGTGAATTGTGGGCAGTTTTTTCACAAAGAAAATAAACATATTAAATATTTGCTTATAAGAGAATAGACACAAAGAAGCACTTCATCAGTTTTACACATCCATAATGCCTTCTGGGGCTTTGGCATATATATATAGATATATATATATATATATATATATAATATATATATATATATATATAGATATATATATATATATATATATATATATATATATATATATATATATATATATATATATATATATATGTGTGATCAAGATGGCAGCGCCCTGTATGGCAGCGGCTACTTTAGCTCCCAATAGCGATTTGCGTTTTATGTTAAATGTGTTGTCTGTACCGCCACAGTCTTGTACGAAAATAGTCTACAACAGAAGTTCATTACTCGGACTATGAAACTCCAACTTCTCAAATAGTCTTTCAGGAGTTTTACTGGCTAGCAAAATATAACTGCTCGCAGCAACATTAAAAAGGAATAATACAAATGAACTAAAAATGAACTATTTAGTTTTAATTTCTGTGAACAATGAACTGAACTGGTTCATTTTACCTTTCTGTTGTGTTCTGGTCAAATCTGACCGATTTCCTCCTTCCATCAATCATAAATATTTTGTTTTACATTTGATTGTCTCAGGGCCTTATGATATCCTCCACACTAGCCATTTGAACATATATAATTGCTGATCACCATTTTCTCTGAATTTTGAGTAGTTTATTCAACTTTGTAACACCTGTGGTGTTCCCGGTCAAAAATGATCGCCATAGGAAATTAATGGGTGACCCTAGATTGTGTTCATCCATCAGATTGTACACAACCACAAATACAATACCATACACACACACACCACCCCACATGAACCCCTTTCAGACTGAACAAATAGGTGTCTCCTCTTCCCACCTCATTCCTGTGCTTATGTGCCCATCCCTCCACATGAACCACACTTTCCAAACTAAATGTATAACACTAACACTTGTTCCACAATTCAAAGTCAACAATTAGGTGTTTGTTATGAGAACCGTCTCTTTCCCAGGCTTTTGTGCCCATCTCCCCACGTGAACCGCACTTTCCAATACAAAATGTATCATATCTTCTCAGAGACCCCTTATGTATAGTTTTTTTGTGTGCATTGCCCTCATTTTACTATGAACACGTTGACTAGGCGCCCGATCAGATGATTTCTTGTCAGAGAAGGTCTGGACCTTTTATTTCAACCTGATGAACAGGGGATTGAAGTTCAACCAGAAATAGAGGAGGATGTCTCAGAAATAGAAGACAACATTGATCCTGATTTTGATTCAGACCATTGTGAGACCGACCAGTCAACAGATGGCGAAGAAGAGGCTCCAGAGGAAGACACACCTGAGGAAGAGGCACCTGTGATGTTCCAGTCAAAGGATGGCAATTTGCTCTGGTATTCATCCACCCAGGAAAGAGGAGGCAAGAAGAAGAAGAATAGAAGAATAGAATAGAAAATATTGTTAGGATGCCGCTCCTGTGTGTGAAGACACATGCCCCCACCCCCACCCCCCCCAAACACACACACACACACACACCCACAAATGATAGGCTCCTGGGTGGATGAATACCAGAGAAATTGCCATCCTTGGACTGGAATATCACGAGACAGCACCCACAGCTACACGGGGCTGTGGGCTCAAACGTGAATGTTCAGCACCGGACGTCTCCCACCACTACTCCGGGCTGTGGGAGCTGTTTAGTGGTGGGAGCTGTCCGGTGCTGAATGTGAATGTTCAGCACCGGACAGCTCCCACAGCCCGGAGAAGTGGTGGGAGCTGTCCAGTACTGAACATTCACATTCAGTACTGGACAGCTCCCACCACTTCTCCAGTACTGAATGTGAATGTTCAGACTGGGCAGCTCCAGTACTGTCCAGTACTGAACATTCACATTCAGCACCGGACAGCTCCCAAAGCCCAAAAAAGTGGTGGGAGCTGTCCAGTGCTGAACATTCACGTTCAGTATCGGACAGCTCCTAAAGCCCGGTGAAGTGGTGGGAGCTGTACGGTGCTGAACGTGAATGTTCAACACCGGACAGCTCCCAAAGCCCGGAGCAGTGGTGGGAGCTGTCCGGTGCTGAACATTCACGTTCGAGCCCACAGCCCAGTGTAGCGGTGGGAGTATGGAAAACATTGTTAGGATGCCACTCCTATGTGTGAAGACACATGTGAAGACACAGCCCCCCCCCACACACACAGACACACACACACACACACACACATACACACACATACAAATGATAGGCTAATGTTGATGTGTTAATTTGGTCACTGTTTTGATTTTTGTTACTTTCTGTTTACATAAATGATAATTTTGGAATACAATTTACTATTTTTGTGTCTATTTTATGTATATTCACTGCAGTTATTCATATAAACCAGTGGTCTGAGACATTGTTTACAGCTTCAAAAGGAGTTGAATAAAATTTGGTGTTAATCAGTGGTTTTTCTGTTAATGTAGGAGCAGTTAAAACAGGCCGGTCAAATTTGACCGGGAGCACTAAAATAAGGGGGGAGAAACGAACACGACACAAAGGTTAATTTCTGTGAACTATGAACTGAACTAGTTCATGTAGAAAGTGAAATTGCCCAACACTGAGCGTATTTCTCTAATGATACTTGTTAAAAAGTTTAGGTTTCACTTTCGCGCACCTGAAGTCTCAGAGAAGTGTATCGTGTCTAGAACACCGAATGTCGGAGTTTGAATTAATCAATCTCAGCATCGTCATCCTGCCTGTAAGTTGTTGTTGATTCATATGTCAATCGTGAGTTTATGATGTCTTATCTAGTCACAAATGTTTTCTCTATAATCGAATACGATTTAATGACATCCTGATTTTGGCGATGAAATGAAGACTGACAAGCAAAGTTTCGCTAGGGCTGCACACAGAAGTGAAACAGAGAAGTTGATTTGGCGAGAAAAGGATTATTTGAAGGCTTTAGTTTACGATAAAACAGCTGGTTGCAGGAGACCGTTTACTTGGGTTGCCTTAGCAACCATAGCTCAGAAGGCTACAGCAGCGAGACATGACAGTCTCCGTCTGATATTGAAACATTAAAAATTCTTAGTAGGCTATAGCAATAAGATATGACACGAAAGATTTACAGAAGTCTTGAGTTAGCTTGTTGGATAGCTAGGTCCCCCTCAGGGAGGCTAGTAGGCTACTACAACCAAGCCTAACAACTCTTTATCAATCAAAAGTTGAAGCCATGTATTACGATTTATAGTACTGGGCTCAATCTTTAAAGTCCTTAGGCTCATTGACAAGCTGTTTGATCCAGAAAACAGATGGCTTTAATGTCGTCTTCGTGGTATCGTTGTGCTGTTTATCCCACAGACAGAACACTGATGTAAATAGATGCTGTGTGGTAGAGTTATGGACGGATCCTGCAGTAGGACACACCTCCGCTCTGAATTGTTCAGCTTTAATACAGGTAGGCCTACCGATGGCCACTACAGCGTGAACTTGATGATAGTTGAAGGAAGGGGAGAGGTCAGGGCACCAGGGCCACAGTGGCCGTTAAGCAACCAATTTTCGGAAGGGCATCACAGCCAAGAAGAAGGGCTACGATGGCCATGGCCGCGATGGCCGCCGTGAAATTCCTGCCCTGTAACAGACATTATACAAATGAAATTGAATTGAATTGAAGATGAGTAGACATAAACATGATGAAATGATGAGTAACCCTAATCTGATCTGGATCTATGATGTCATAGTACCATGAAAAGCCAAATGGTTGAATGAAAGACATCTTTTCAGACAACTTTTATTTTTAGAGTAATTTTGGAAAAAAAGGAAAAAAAAGAAAAACCTCAAGTCTGTTTGAGTTTTAAAAACCAGCCAAAACTTCTGAATCCACAACACGAACACACTTTAGTGTTATGGTTATAGGAAAAACGTTTTGTACTGAGTGAAATACTCAGAGGGAAACTATGTGTCCTAATGTTTGCGGTTTAATGCTTACGTCAACATAAAACTTCTAGTGCAGAAAAGAAGTTTAAGGGATGCCTATTGTAGAATATTATTGTAGAATTATTGTAGAATACACTTTTAAGAAAATGAGAATGGCATTCAAGAAGCTAGTAATCATTTCTGAAGTTAAAAACCTACCATTTATCAGCTCTCCCTTCCTCCACCTCTCTCCATTCATGTTCCCACAGCAGCAGCTGCAAAGTAATAAATGGCGCTAATTTCACCTCCAACAGAAAGCGGAGCTCATTTTCCAGCCCATTACGCCAATGCACCGTCAGAAACAAAGCGTCTGTACTTGCTGTGATGAAAGTGGGCTGTAAAGTACAGCAGCTACAAAGGAGCGTACATGACAACAACACACCCACAGGGGAAAAGAGGGGGTTGAGGTGAATATGTGTGTATAGCGCTACACAGTTTCAAGCTAGTCATACAGAGTGCAGGATGGAGAAAAGCATAATAGATGGAGGGGAGATTTGAGGTGTTTGCATCTCTTTTTAAGTAAAACCTTTTTCATGAAAAACAGCTCTCATTTATGCATAAGACGAAAGTGTGCTACATGAAGCCATAATGACAGATTTAATCAACTAGGAAACTAGCGTGTGAATGGTAATCATAAACAATGCCAATGGGAGTGTCCAGTGCTGCAGGTGAGGTCCTAAAACAGCACTTATCTATAAACAGAGGCATAATCAATTCAATATAATAATAGCTAAAGCAGCTTAGCAGGAGCATCACAGATCAGCAAATAAATAAGCTAATTAGAAGACCTGTTGGTAATCAGGAGCTCATCATTTACAAACATGCTTCTCCACTTTCACAGCTTGTTTCTTGTTAATAAAACACATCCAAAATACTGCAAGAATTTGAAATGGACCAGAGTTCCACTAAAAATAATTCATCTACAAAAGAAAAATAAATAAAAAAAAACTAATGAAGAAATGTTAGGATGCATAAGTAGAATAATGCATGTAGGAATAAATAAATGTGGAATTTCCTTATTTTATAAAAATAAATCAATTATTACTTCTGTTTTACTTTTCTTCATTCTTCTCTATATTGATTTTGCTCTTTAGCTCTCTTGTTTTGCCCACTGTTTTTTTTTTCTCTTTCTGTCCTCTTTTTACCATGTTTACCAATTCGATGTTTACCATACCAAGTTGCTTTTGCTTTTTTTATTTGTTGACTTCTTTTGCTTTCATCATTCTGCATTGCTTTTGCTTTTGTTGTCAATGATTTTAGTCATTTATTTACCATTTCTCTATGGCGCTAACTACTCAACTACACCGACCCTTAATCCAGAATGAGAGTACATATCAATTTTGTCTTCTTCTGCCAAGAACTCTTCCTCTAGCACAAACAAACGCCTAGACCATTCTTATATAATATGTACTGTGTGATAGTGCTAGTGGATTTAACTGGTTTTATAAATTTTAGCCAGAAACATTTGGGATTTATGTGTACAGTAGGGATGTAATGATATGGAAAATTTGATATCTCGATTATAGTGAACAAATTATCACGGTTTTGTCATGTCTGCAGCTACTAAAGGAGCAAGGTGCAGGAGATCTCAAAGAGAGCAAAGGTTTATTTAACAAAACACAAAAGGTCCAAAATGATCAAAAAAACACATAAAGTCAAACTGCAAAAACATAAATAATAATAATCCAAAAGACAGGAGGGAAACCATACAGGACTGCAAACACATACTCACGACAATGGACCCACAGAGAACAGGGGAAAATGACAGGACTTAAATACACAGAGGAATCAACGAGAGGCAGGTGCAGGGAATCAGTGGTAACGAGGGGAAGGAAGCAAAGCAGAAAACAATGTAGACAAGACAGACCTTTCAAAGTAAAACAGGAACCACTAAAGACAGGGAGAGACGCCAACTTGACAGACACAGACACACACAGGGCTGCCATGGCCGACCCAGGCCATGACAGGTTTACAATATTATCTCGGTTTTCTTAATTGCTGTACAAATGTCCCAAAAAGACATACATTTAAATAATTTCACTAAATCTTGTGATTTTCTTGTCATATAAGTATGACTTTCTTGTCATACTTATATATATATATATATATAGATATATATAGATATATATATATATATATATATATATATATATATATATATATATATATATATATATATATATCACATTTTCACTCTTTTCTAATTATTAATTATTAATATTATCATTATCTTTATTTATTTTTAACTAAGTGTGATATCACTTCATCTTAGAATTTTTCCAAATTGGCCATTTGGGTAACATAAATGTATTATTAGGTATTTGCCAGCTGCAGAGCTAAGTCTATGTCAAATGTCAACTCAAAACTGTTTGATGAGGATTCTGACAACTTTGAGCTAGTAGGCCTGATTCAAGAATTTAGTTCCCTCCTGAACAAATATGAACAGATATTAACTGGCACTCATCTAAAGCAAACCAAATAGTATAATATTGATAATCATTTTAAAATAATTTCAACAAATTTAGAAAATATGTTTCTAGTCTTGGGTACAGACTTAATTGGAGAAAAAAACAATGACTCATGTCATTGTACAGACAATCCTAGACCTTCCTAGAATAATGATAATGAATATTTGTGGAATAACGGCCTCTGAATGGTGTGCAGCATCTGTTGGTTAGATATCCATGGATGTAACAACCATTCTCGTTCAAATGACTGAATGTTAGGCGTAGTCTAGTGGTCAGCTTTGCTGTCTTGAATCTTGAAAATTGTTCGACTTAACACCAGGAATCTGCAGGTGCCTTTCAGCTTTATCTTAAGAGAAACAGTTGCAGTTGGGAAATTGCAAAAGCACTTTTAAGATGGGAATAACAAAAGCAATTCTGAATTCTTTCTGAATGTTACCTGCATCTTAACCTTTCAACCAAAATATGAAATACCATGGACATTTCTGGAATCTAACATCTTAACACATGATTTCAAATCCTGTTATGAAACGATGGAATCTTAAACTTTTCAAGTTTGTCATCATAGAAACAAAGAAGTGATTTGAATCTCATTATCTAAATCAGGCAAATTCTGAAAAAATTCCAAACCATTCCTTTAATTTAACAAACATACTCTGAAGAATTGAAAATTCAGTCCATATGGTTGAGTGTATCATGCATGGATGTGAAGTGACTCACCTGAAATCTCCTTTGTTATTGGTAACTCTCTCAGGTGGGCAGTATGAAGCTGATGTCTCCACTACAACTATTTCCATTTCCTGGGAGGCATTTCCTCTGGCGCTGGTCACGAGGCACTCCCAGCTGCCAGTAACGTCCACATCAATGTTGGAGAGGACGACCTCGCTAGAGGAGAGCAGAGACAGAAATCTGAGCGTGGGATTTTGTGTGAAATTTGTTGTGGGGAATTATTTAATTTGAGGCAGCAATAGTTTTTCTTTTTCTTTTTCTTTCTGTCAAGGAGCTGACTTACCATATAAATGTAATTTAGTTACTAGGATTGGTTTTGTTAAAAGACATGATTCGAGTTTCCCTTAGATTATTTTTGTATTTAGCTGAGAAAATTAAACAGTGAGGGTTAACGTGAGCGTTAAGTCTTAAAAATTCTGCATTTAGTAAAGATGAGTCTCTAAAAAAAAGACTCCATAAGAAAACCATAAGTTTGAATGAAAATATGGTGACATAACATATTAGCTGTGCTTTAAGATGATGGTTACATTTAATTTCCATATTTCATCACAGCAATACCAATATCAAAAGAAAATGCCCAATTAAACAAAGAATGGAGAAACTGACAAAGCAAACCACCCACAACATATCTTGAGGATATTATTCATTTATAAGAAAAGGAGAATCTGAGCAACTTGATTTCCAAATGTAATCTAGCTGTGTGTTGTGTGCTCTTACAGAGATGTTTGTTCAGTTAGCGAATGAGATGCAGTAAACCGTGTTACTGTAGAAAATTTAAAACTGCATCCCAGAGAAAAGTGTTCCATATATGAGACATCTAGACAATTGAAATTAAATCTGAATCACAGGTGGGACACAAATACTGGCAGCTATCATAGTAAAGGTTATTAGTGGCCTCGATGTGCAAAAGCTTGAAGCCCCATCATCAAGGGGAAAAAAAAGCGAAAGAAATTTGGTAGTGATAGAAAAACATTATTTCCTTGATTTTATTTGACATTCTCCCCTACTTTCTGTCACAATATGGTAACTAGTGGAATAATTATTTTAGGCTTTAGCTTTTCCCTACATGTATTTAAAAAAAGACAGTGAAACAAACTACCTAACAGCCAAACACCCAAAGATAGTCACATCTCCTGCCCTTCAAATCAAGGTGTATTTGTTTGACATGGATGTGTGTGAAGGGAAAAGAAAGTAAATCCACATGAACACTGCAGCTCCCAGTTTGGATACTCCCTATTCTTATTTATTCAGTTTTGAATTCCACATCAAGGTGGAAACCAGTAGGGACTGTGAGAGAAAGACAGACAGAGCAGAACTGTACACATCACATTTCATTACTACCCTGCATTTACGATCTAAATGTACAAGAAAAAATAAACTTTTTATATAATGTTTCTAAATAGAATCATATTGTTCTATCATGAAAACTATGCTTCACAGGTAGTTGCTTAGTAAGAAAAGGATAATGTCATCATTCCTTGAACCAGATGGCTACATGACTTTTCTGTGATGACTTCCTGTGTGTAAATTCCTAAAATGAGTAAAATGAGTTCTGATTTCATCATCTGTGTTCCACTAAAGCTCTCCTTTGTTATTGCTCTTCTTAAAGGCCCTAAATCAGATTTGAACACTTGACTGAGATGATGACATTCTCATCTAAAGAACAAATGAGTGTGAATGTTAATTTCTGAATGACTGTAGGTGAATACCTGCGTTATCTAAGATTTAAGCACCTCTGGGCATTTTTAGTTAGTTGTACCCCAGTCATTTAATGATTTGGACAGGAGCTTTTTGAAGATTCCATACAGACAGATTTCTGCAAACCTTTGGCATACTATGAGGATGAAGTACATTTTAAAGGCTCTCAGTCAAGAAAATAAGTGCCCTCTAACATGCAAGTGTGCATTTGCTACTATTAACTCTATTAACTCAACTTAATTAGCTCAATGTTTGTTTATTATGTTTCTTAAAATTACAGATCTTGCGTTTGCATCACATGCACCGCTAAATTTGTCTTCCAAATGACACACACACACAAAGTCTTTCTATCATTAATAATCTCTTAGTTTCTCTCTGTTTAAAAACAATATGTTTCCTCCTTCAGATGGTGCTGGGCCAGTTTAAAGTGTGAATGGGCATTCAAACCTCAGCTAACAGCCTGTTCTTGCAATAATGCAGTAATATAACAAGCATTTATATCGTATTTGTATGGTACATTGGCTGAGAGGGTTCAGGCCTGAACAGCAGCAGGGACAGGGTATCATTTTTGTATACACTGTACTTAATAGGAACTCAAATAATGAGTTTTGAATTAGCTTCCAGGGTTCTGTCTTCTCCTGTCTTCTGCAGTCCCATTTGAGTTCTTGAGTTCTTGAGGGAAGGGTGGAAGGGTCTTTACGTCCTTCTTGTGTTCTACATAAACATTCTAATATCATGTATGTAGCATTGAATGAGAGGCTTTGTTATTGTTTATTCATATGTACAGATTTGTTTGTCTGATCTTATACTTTCAAGCAACTCTTCTGTTGCCCAGTAGTTGGTGCTTGCCTCCTCTGGTGTTACTTCTAAGCCCCCTCTGTGCCTCACTCATGTATTGATCTCGGTACTTATTGGTCTCGGCTGCTATAATGTCTGACAGGAGCTTCCATACTGTGGAGAGGTAGATTATTGGACAGTAGTTGGATTGAACTGTCAAGTGTTGGGTTAACCACTCTAGGTGGATCACATCCATTAGCAGCTGGTTCGTTTGTGCTGCTGCTCATTCATGGATTACAGTTAGTTTCTTTAGCCAAGAGGTGGGAGTCATGTCAGGGCCTGGTGCTGCTCAGGTCTTCATGTTTGAAACTTTGTGATTAATGTTGTATTGCTGATTGCTTTTCTTCTAAGACATTGCTGTGGTCTGATCACAGTTTCACTGTCCACTGAGCATAGGCATTATATGATGCCTTTTTCTTTCGTATGTTTTACAGTATTGCTCAGCTTTTTGTCAAGGCCGCCCTGTGTTTGTATGTGTGTGTCAAGTTGGCGTCTCTCCCTGTCCTTAGTGGTTCCTGGTTTGCTTTGAAAGGTCTGTCTTGTCCTCATTTTTTTCTGCTTTGCTGCCTCCCTCTTGTTATCCTGATCCTCTGCACCTGCCTCTTGTTTGCTCCTCTGTGTATTTAAAGGTGGGGTAGGTGTTCTTTGAAAAAACGGTTCCATCAATCCAACTCAAGTGAGATTTTGAAAATATACACTCCCTCCCTCCTCCCAAAGGCTCCGCCTCCTCGTCTTCAGCTCACCCCTCGAAACCACGCCTTCACACGATTCATGACTACATGAACCGCAGGGAGGGAGGGAGGGGTGGGGGGGAGTGCATTGATATTTGATGGACGTATTAGGCAGCCAATGAAAGTAATGATGATCACTATTTTGATTGGTCAGAGTTTTTCTCTGATTATACCCTCTAGACCGCACCAAACATTTCATTTTTTTTTGCAAACATTTTATTTCAGTGGGTGCAATGGGAATGTGAAAAGGTTTTCAGGCAATATTGTAAAAAGTGCTGCAAAAAAAGAACACCTACCCCACCTTTAAGTCTTGTCATTTCCCCTGTGTGTGGGTCCATTAGTCTGTGTTTTGTGTTTTCAGTCTTGCCTGTTCCCCCTCTTATTGTCCTATTCCTCACCCTGTCTCCGGAAGTTCAGATAAGTTTGTACTTTTGTATTTTTGTGTGTTTTGGGCTTTTGTGTTTTTGGTCTTTTGGTATTTTTGGATTTTAGATGTTTGGATTTTGTGTTTTTGCTGCTTTTCCTGCTCCTGGGTTCTCCCTCTAATACCTGCAAACCATGACAACTTTAGCCTTAGGAAGCAGTAACAATGGTAGCCCAAAAACAGGTCCTGTCCTGATCTACCAGACCAGGCAGGACCACAGGTGTAGGCCGTGTAAGGATACCATGAGAAAGATCTGGGCGTAAGACAAAGGGGGTGTGGTATACATGAAACACTGTAACCAAAACATTAGAATAGTACACAAGAACATCTATCTTTCACATGAGTTGTTGTATTTTCCTGTTTATTACAAACTGGCTTCTTCCAAGATACTGCAAAGAAACCATTTATAGATGTTTACTTTGCACCCACACTGGCAATGTTACAAATGATGACACAGCTGAGTGATTACAAGTATGCAAATGTTGCTGCATGAACTGTCAGCAGAGGGGACAGTAACATCATTGTGAACATGAGCTAACTGTCTAAATCCTGGGAAATGCACAGGAACCCTTCCACCTCACACACAAACAAACAAAATGATATTTCGGACACTGTTTGCTGCACCCAGACACTACAGGAAAAGTAAAGTGGGCCAATCTAGTTTTTGGGGAAAAAAAAAAAAGAGGTGATTAAAAATAAAAAGAAATTACCCTAAAACTTGTTGAAAATCATTAAGACCAGGGCTCACACAAGCCACACACAAAGAACTGACCTACATCCACCATAACACTGCACCATTGTGGAGAAATTCCCAAAGGACTCATTATGAACATTTATTCGTGCGCACAGATATTCAACAATTTGCTCACATAATGTTGCTTATGGGACTGTAAACTTTCAATCTGTCCGCACTAACCACCAAATGTTCCACAGCAATGGCATTTTAATTGAAGCTCACTGATCCCACTTTGTGAACTGTGTTACAGCACAGCTTGGAACGTCACTGCATTATTTTCTACTATATGTACATTTTTGAGCTCAAGAGTTTTTCAGAATATTTTGATGCTAAAAATACTTGACACAGTTTATTAGTTATACTTTTTAATAGTTTATGCCTCTCTTTGGGCTTGTTTAACTTTATTCACTGCTACTAGGTTTTTTATTCTTAATTATTGACTAAAACAGTTAAATATGGGACCTTGGGGAAAAGTTCTACAGAACATTTGAACATATTCAATTGATACTGAACAAAAACCTGCAAACACTGTTGAATATGAAACAGAAGACAAAAAGAGTCAGCGATGTGCAACTGAGCCAATTTTATAAAACAATGCAAAATGAAATAACAGAAACATATGTGGTTAGACTTTAAAATTTGTTAAAAAAATATGTTTATGAGCTAGAATTGATAATTCTCCTTAGAAAAAAAAAAAACAATCAAACAAACATGAAAAAGCTCTGAAACGAAGGCATGAAGGATGTAGAAAGAAGCAACTTCAGTAATACCTCCAAGCCTGGTTGTCCATTTTGTGCAAGATTAGCCTGATTAAAAATGGAGACGATTAAGAAAGATGCATCCAAAGTGTCAGTTGCAGAGCACTAAAATGTTTGATTAATGAAACATGAGCTAAAGGCTGGTCCCACCTCTGCCTGTAGTATAGCTAATTTGGGGAGTTTATCTCGATACTATTACTGGCTGGTATTGCAAAAGCATCAGGTCTTGTTGGGGCCATTTCTTTTTTACTGCTCCCAGTGAGAGATATAGATGGAAAACTTCATTGGCCCTCTGTGTCAACAAGTAAGGCACTATAGCACAAATATGCTACCATGAAAAAAATCCACAAGGATAATATTATTTCATGTTATCTGTCACTCAGTAAACAAATGACAGGAGACGCTTGCCTGACCTGGTCTAAAAAAGGATACAGCAGAATCTAGCTGAGAAAATAGCTGGAGAACATTTTTTTGTTTCACCTTGAAAGAGGTCACTTTTCTGGGGTGCTGGCATGATTGCTCACATTGCTGCAACACCATGCGACAAATCCAGACAGGAGCTTTAAGCCACATGCTAAATCCTGTGTGTTCAGTCTCTCCCCTCTGATGGGCCATGCAGAGCAAGGCCGACTGACTGAGGTCACGGTCACAAGGTGAACGACACAAACATGGGAAATAATGATGAATACATTGTCCACTGCAGATTAAAAAAAAAAAAAAATAGCATTTAGAGCATATCAGTTACCAAAACATTATCTGAGGCTTATGTATTTATGTACTTTTGACATAACAATTGCTGGACCAGTAAAGGTGCTGCACCAATTTTCTCCAGTCTCCTCTGTCAACACGATCATTTAAGTTACAGTGGAGAGTAAAAGGTGACGTTAAGATCATGTGCAGGAAGCTGTTTTTGTTGGACCCAGCACTGTTATAAGTTCCTCAGCTATGTAAATAATGTATGCTCTTTTGTAGGTTT
Organism: Hirundichthys speculiger; assembly: GCA_018398805.1. Taxonomy (NCBI): domain Eukaryota; kingdom Metazoa; phylum Chordata; class Actinopteri; order Beloniformes; family Exocoetidae; genus Hirundichthys; species Hirundichthys speculiger. The sequence goes on from JAGFBZ010001138.1 coordinate 20,610, forward strand.
TCTACAGGATGGAGACGATCTCAAGTGCCAAAGAAAACATGACCCAAATAAGTTCCGCGTGGGGGTGAAAACTGCTTTATTTGTGTGCACACATGGTGAAGTAGTGGGTAATTGAAAATGGGGCCCTTAATGGGAGTGGGAGTGTGATTCACAGCGACACTGAGCTAGAAAAGCAAAGTGAAAATTCTGGAGGCATAGATAGATAGATAGATAGATAGATAGATAGATAGATAGATAGATAGATAGATAGATAGATAGATAGATAGATAGATAGATAGATAGATAGATAGATAGATAGATAGATAGATAGATAGATAGATAGATAGATAGATAGATAAACTTTATTACAGACTCAAGGTCCAAAAAAAGCACACATAAAAACACACCAACATTAATTTAAAAGACAACTGTACCAGTGTCTCCAGAGCTCAGACTGGTAGTGTATAGCACTAAACATAATATTTGATAACAGCAAGATGATTTCATTCTTAGTCATTTAGTCTGCCAGTAACTTTATACATAAGACCTCTCAGGGCAGACTGTAAAGAGTTCACTCGCGCTGCCACAAACATTTCACTGGCACTAGTCTATCGCGGTCTTTTTAAAAGTATCCTTAGAGCATCATTATATGCCACTTGCAGGCTCTGAAGGCTAGTTTTTTTTTAAAATAACGAGACCAAAGATGAGCGGTGTACAAGGGAGTACAATAGGCTTTGAATAAAGTCACCTTCACAGAATCACTACATGAACCGAATTTCCGTAATAAAATATTTGCTTGCACATACAGCATGCGACGCTGTCTGTAAATGTCCTCATCATCTGTGAGCTGATCAGTAATCCAATGGCCAAGATATTTAACCTTTATTGGAGACATGTAGAACATCACCTGCCAAACTAAAGGTTATACATTTGTCTTCCTTCGTTCTACAGATCATTAAGACACTTTTTGTAGCATTATATTTGATGTCATGTTGAACCCTTAAACAGAGCAAATATTAAGAAGATGCCGGAGACCTGCTGAACTGGGACTAAAGACCACCAGATCATCAGCGTACATTAGATGGTTCACCACAGCACTGACCAGTACAATCAGTTCTACACATATTCAACTGTTCTGACAGATCATTCATATAAAAATTAAACAGAACTGGGGATAAAATGCTCCCTTGTCTGACACCGTTACACACATGAAAGGGTGCACATACACATTTTCCCATTTAACCTGCATGGTCTGCTATGAAAACCAAAAAGACAGAATTCTGACAATGAACTTAGGCACACCTGCTTGATCCAATTTATGAAATAATTTATTATGATTTACTCGATCAAAGGCCTTAGAGGCATCTAAAAAACAAGAAAGAACAGATGAGTTATTTCTTTTGTAATTATTTTAATTTCCTTTAGAGCGTATATACACATATCAGTGCCTAATTTAGGTTTGAATCCAAATTGATTATTGGAAGAATCAACAAGATGATTAATCCTGCCAAGAATAATTTTTTCAAAGACTTTTGAAATTGTACTGGCAAGGGCTATAGGTCGATAATTATCTGAACTGCCAGCTTTTCCTACTTTGTCCTTAATCACAGGAACTAAAACAACTGACATCATAGACTCTGGGAGAAAACCATGTAGAAGAAAAGCTGTAAAACAAAGAGCCAGAAGAGGTGATAACCTCATACCAGCGAATTTAAGATGTTCAGAGGAAATCAGATCCTTGCCAGTTGTTTTTTGTTTTTGGACAGATTTTTAATAGCTAAGTTCACCTCACGTGATTGAATTGTATCAACCCCATCTACGTTGTCTACTGTGAATGGTTCACTATGGACACTGTTGAATATTTTACCATAGTGTTGTTGTCAAAACTCTGAGATCTTATTGGGACCAGAGACTCCATCCACTGTGTACTTCAGAGAAGGTTAGCAACCGTTAGCATATTTCACCTCTTTCCAAAACTCTTTTGTATTGTTGCAAAGAAGCTTGTTGGCCATAGAGTCAGCCCTCATGGCTTCTTCATTCTTACTAATAAAACTTATTGTATACTTATATCTTGCATTGGCAAGTCTCTTATATTCAAAAACAGGCCCCTGCCTGGGTTTTCCTGCCGTAGTCCAAGATTTTGCAGCTTCACAAGCTTCAGCTTAAAGTTCAGCCACACAGGTGTTCCAGCCAGGCCTCATTTTCCTTCTCTTATTATTTCTATTATAAGGTTTACGTGCTTCTAATAATGCTCTAACTATATTTCTGTAGAGGGAGGAAATAGCTATTCTATGTAATGTATTAGCGCAGTTACCATCCCTACAGGCAACAGCATCCTCGGGCAGCTCAATGGCTCCCAACAACTGATCTGTATGAGCACAATAAGAAGCAATATTATCCTCTGAAAGAGTGGACCAATCCAAGGACTCATTATTTGAGTTACTTGTATATTTTGTAAACGCAGGCTTACAGTGTAATTTAATAATCATCTCAAAGGGAATGTGGTCAGAGGATGTAACTCCATAAAGAACTTCCATGTGCCCAATAGAAGTGTGAGCATCAGCAGTCGACATGCAGAGATCTAACCATGATGTGGTGCCAAGCGTCACTTATGTATGTATAACTATCTTTTGGCAAAAGCTCTCTGCTAGACAATATTAAACTATTATCTTTACAGAAATTATTTAGGTGATTGGCAAAAACTGAATTGGCATCCGTTATATCTGCATTCATATCACCAAGGATACAGACACAAGAGGGACTAATACTTTGTATAAAAGAACTAAGAAAAGCAAGCTTATTTAAGATAAGATAAGATAAGATAAGATATTCCTTTATTTGTCCCACAATGGGGAAATTTACATCGTTACAGCAGCAAGTGGAAATAGCAATAAAAAAGAAGATGGACAACAATAAAATAAGATAAAAACAATAATAAAAACAAACAATAAACTCAATAGAGAATATATAATAAATAATAACTCTGACTTTTTTACAAGCAATATGTTGGTGGTGATTACTATACCTGAGATGAGTTATTGCACATTTCAATGAATATGTATATTGCACACAGTAGAATTTAGTCACATTGTGCAGGTTGCTGACAGCAGTGCTGATTGTACAGTCTCACAGCAGCAGGGAGGAAGGACCTGCAATAATCACTCCTTCACACACCTGGGGTGAAGGAGTTCTCCAGTGCAGTCAGAGTAAATACAGTGCACCGCCCGGGAATCGAACCCGGGTCGCAAGAATGGGAATCTTGCATGATATACCACTACACCAGCGGCGCCTTAAACAATTTAGCATTATCATGGCATCCGTAGGGAGTATACACATTTAAAATAACAAGTTCTTTATCATTCTGGATCAAACGTATGGCAATACACCAGTCCACACCAAGTCTGATTACATTTATCAGTGAATCCAGACTCTCTTTCTAGAGGATGGCTACACCGTCTGATGTTCTTCCTCGTTTGATTCCCACACTGAAGTCAGTGGTCGACTCTCCAGCACCATGGAAGTTATCATTAATGGAACTGAGTCCTTTAAGATCCTGATTAAACCTGATTTATACTTGAACGTCAGGTCGTCTGCATCACCTACGCAGACGACGCAGAGATGCCCCCCCACCCTACGCAGACACTACGCAGACACTCCTGTGCACCTCCCCAAAATTGTAGGTCGACGCAGACAGTGTCTTAGAGAGGAGAGAAATGAGGCCTCTGATTGGTCAATTCTATATCCGCGTAGAAAAGAGCGCGTCATTGAAGAAATGAGGAAGTACCCACATCTGTACGATTCTGGTTCTCCACACCACAAAGACAGAACATATTCTAGTAATTCATGCAGGGAGATTAAAAACGGCTGATCCTCCTGTGGCTCTTTCATCTGAGTCGCCACACCAGGAGCCCTCGTCTCCTCCGCCAAGCTGGTAGCACCGCGCCGCTCCAGGGCACAGACCCGGCGGCCCGCATCTGCGGTGACTTCGCGCAGACTTTCGGTGGCCTCAATCTGCATATCTTTAATCAATGTATGGCCCTGCTCCACAAGGGTTACTGAGAAAGATTATCTAAGCATTTGCTGGTATGTAATTTAAAAAAAGAAAAATATATGTGATTTTTGTGAGCTTTGTAAAAAGGGAATTGATGGACCTGTCAAGAGACTAAGCTGAAAAGTAACTGGCGTTCTTGTTGACAAATAAACCACACAACAGGAGCCATTGTGGCCCTGTTGACACAGGGAAACATATTTCTGTCAGCTCTCCATCAATATTTCTATTAGAGAGGCCAGCTGAGAACAGACGGCAGTTAAACTGTATTTGAACTTTGTTGCTATGTTATCTTGTCAAATGGACTTACAATCACTCATACACAGATGCACACACAGTTCCTGCCTTCACATGTACTGCAGGCCACCATGAATACAAACACAGGAAGGAGACAAGGGCTCGTGGCGAAAAAAAAAAAAAAAAAAAGTGCAGCCACCACTATGTCAGTCAACTTTTATCACTGCAATTATGATTCAGCATCTGTTCCTCTAAGTGTGTGATCAGCTAGAGCTCTGCGGGTGCTCGAGGGCGGCTGGATGGTCAATCTTCAGAGACGAGCTGCAGATTGCTCTTAGGTGTTGGAGTGCTGCCAAGCCAATTCTGTGCTGTCCTTTTAGATCCTTATCAAGGGCGCCGCTAACAAAAGGTAAATTACAGCTCCTATGAGTGACTGAGACAGGAAGCAAGAGTGACTGCACGTGTGTGCTTGGATGTGTGTGGGTTCATACATGACCACTGTGTCTGTGCAGAATAAATGTACAAGCCTGCTCCATATTGCTCTACTGTCTGTATGAAACATGACATTTATGTAGCAGGAAATGCCTACTTTATCTGCTTCCTAACATTGTTACAAGAGTGGATGCATGCCAGGGCAACAGGCCAGTCAGAACTTAGCTCACATTCTCCAACTCATCCTGTCTGTAAACCCCTCTCTTCCTCCTCCACCTGTCTGTACCTGGTTATCAAGCAGCAGTCGTGAAGCAGGGTCTCCTCCACATAGATGCCCCGCTCCTCCTGCGTGGTCACGACGTGGCCGTTGTGACGCCATCGCAGATCCATTGTTGGATCTACAGAGGAGACGGTGCACTGCAGGGGAAGCTGGTCTCCATGAAAAACCAGCTGTCTCTGGGAGGGGATGAGCTGGAAGAGGGGCAACTCCAAGGGGGTCTCTGCAAGATGAGAGGCATAAAAATGGATGCTTTGATTTGGCCAAGAACAATGTGTGTGAACAGGTTAGCATTCATGCATATTCATCTAAAGTTGTGCATCAATAAAAGAAATTATGAATTTACAAATATATTTATTTTCATATCAGTAAAGTCATATATAAAATGTTTACTATGTATTTTGTTCATCCGAATACGATTCAAATAGTGACAACTTTGAAAGATTATGAAAAACAAGTACAATTTTACAGTTGGTATTTCTTCATTATGACTTCAAGGATACAAGTGAGAAACATGAGAAATCACTGTCAAATGACATCACCGGGTCACAGGCATCATCTATGGCAGCCATTTCCACACTTCTGAATACCGAGGCCCAATTTGAAATGTGAAAAATCTCCACGGCCCACCGAAACCTTTTAATCACAACTGTGATCACCAGACAGGACTAGAAGCTATGTTCTGACATTAATGTAAGGGGTCAACAAATAAGGTGACACTTGTCATATTAAGTTAAGATGACGGGAGTATAACATTTAACTGGTTTGTTTTGTTACTTCTTAATATTTTACAGTAATTAAAAACATATTTTAAAAAGATTGAGGATTTAAAACATATTTGTGTAATTTTAATGACCTCTCACGGCCCACCTCCAGTACCGCGACGGCCCACCAGGGGGCCGCGGCCCACACTTTGTGAATCACTGATCTATGGAACAGAGGGGACACCAATTCCTTAAACTGTGTATGTTTTCTAAATCAGTTGAACTCATAGACGGTTTACATCACTGGATGTAAACAAGTCTGCCCCCAGGAGCAAAACCTGTGGTTCACCACGGAGAGACCAACCAGGACCCTGTGCTATCGCATTTCAAAGACCCCTGAAAGGATTTACTGTGGGCAGTTCGGTCCACTACCAAAGCAGTGCTGCCGGTCTTATGTGGACCTGTTGCTTGACTCGGCTGAGGCGTTCCTGGCTTGGAGCTGAGCTGTAATTTGTACTGGTCTTAACCAAAAAAAAAAAAACCAAAATTATCTTCAAATTTAAAGGCAGGGTAAGACATTTCTAGATGACGTCATGTCTACTGATATTTGAAACAGAATATCAAAAAACAAGAACAAGGAGAGCTAGCTCCTCCCTCCAGTGCTCCAAAGGAAACGTGCCCTATCATGAACTCACCCAAGCACGAGCATGAACCCTGTTTTTGTCGAGCTGGAGCAATGTTTGTTACGGTTGAGGCTGTTTTCCACTCTGTTTCCACTTTACAGAGGCTTTTTTGTTTTAAGATTTTTAGTACTTACAAGCTGGGCAACCCGAGGATGGTGAGGAGATATCCACTGAGTGTGACAAAAAGTGTTCTAAACTAAAAAGGTAAAAAAAATAAAAAATAAAAAGTTAAAAAAACATAACCAAACAGTTCAGCTAGACTCCTAACTGAAACGTAGAGTAGAAACGTAAAGTAGAAGAGCTTACTAATTGATCCCATAATTAATTTTAAAGTTTTGGTTCTGACTAAGGCTGCAATGATTTATCAGTATAATTTATTATATTGACTAAAAAAAATTTGCGGATATGGAATTGTAGCATTGACACCTCATATAAAACCACATAAATATCACAGATAATTTCAGGTCTTTACAATTCAGTGGTAAATGTTTATTTGTGCTGGGGCACTGCAGCTTCCAATGTTTGTCACAATAACTGCATTTAGCCCAAAAAAAGACATCAAACATGTGATCAATAATCAATGGTTAAAAAAGGGAGAGAATAATGTTAACCAGAAATGAAATATGAGTAAGAAAAAAAGTTAGCTTTCTCAAATAAAAGACCATTTCACAGAAAACAAGTCGGCTAATCCAGTGAAATACAGATTTTGCTGTAGAGGGCTGTCATTTCCCAGCAACATGAAAAAAGAATTTCCTGAAAAATAATTGACACATAGTCAACAACCAAAAGAAGTTGGTCGTTAGTTGCGTTAATTTTCAAGGCTGGGCTTGTGCAAACGTCTCAACATGATTCAGAATTGTTCGAACTATTCTCATGGAACCTTCAGATCAGACTGTTAGTGATTTCCCACATTAATTTAAGACTTGAACGATCACTTATTTCATGCAGTTACACCTCAAGTGGAATTGACTTCTCATGTTTTGCATTGATAGCTGAATTATTTAAGACGCATGTTGTTTTATTCAATTATACATTTATGGTATTAATTTTATACATTTGTGGTGTGCCTCTATCACTAGGTTTTGGTATGTTTGTTTTTATTATTTGGCTTTACATGTATTTTCTTGTGAAGCCCTTTTTTAATTTTCATCTCTAAAAGGTGCAATAAAATGCATTTTACTTCCTTACTTTAACTTTACTAAGGTTAGCGTGTACATCTCCCTCTCCTCATGCACACAGAGGGACAGACATTGGTAGAGGAGCTCTGAAAAGGTCATTCTGCATCTTAGAGAGAAAATGACAGAGGCTGAATACAAGTTTCAGGAGATGGCGCCTCTGCACTACTAGTGGTGCTAACAACACCAAATAAAGAATTACATGCTTTGAAATAAGATTAATATCAAAATGCACATTTACCCTTATAACATTAATTCCTTCCAGGCATCTCCAAAACTCACAAACTCATGTCAACACACAGGCATAAAAATCAGGTGCATACTGTCATGGTCACACTCCTGCCTCATGTTTAATCCATGTTGTTGCTGTTGCTGAGTCAGACAAACAGCAGCTGATAAAGGCTTGTACCCTGAAGCAATCTCTGGTCTCTCTTTGACTCCAACTGTGTTCACAGTGGTACAACAGGAACCCACTGGGTCCTCGAGCGCCTCAAAAATAAGGTCACCAAAGGGATGAAATTAAAAGACCATAAGTTCTGGTGCCAGAATACTGGCACATTCCACGTTGATTTCATAAAATGCATAACACAGTACCATGAAATGTATTTAATCCATTGGACTTATCCATTTTTGTTGGTATTGAATAGTTTTGCTTTTTGTTGTTTTCTTTGTTTTATACAGCATTGAGGTTAGTGGTTTTTTAACTCACTCTACCAGCTTGAAAGTTCTTGAAATACATCCATGTCCTTGGGCTTTCTAGAAAGATCAGTTTGAACAAGCACTTTGTCATCACTTGTGTTCCAAAGAGGTTGCAGCTACCTTTTAATCCAAAATTTAAGCCCCAAAGGCTTTTATTGCTCCCTGCAATGGTTTTAAAAAAGTGAAATACTGAAATATCAATGTTTCCCAGGGGCTTATTCTCCACAGCTTACAAGTTGCCATTATTCTTGAGAAAAACTGAGTTGGTAGTGTGGGTTTTCAAGATAATAATTTTATAAAAGACACAATGCACTCAGTTATTATCACACATAGAGGTTTACCAAATTTGATTTGACTGTAAACCAGAAATATAACAAAACGCATATATTTCAAAGAGCCAGTATTTTATAATCAATTTATTTGAATTGACATATAAAAAAAGAGAAGCCTGAATGGACATGAAAAAACTTTTTGACTAAGATAAATACATTTCTCAAAAATTTAATAAAATGAAATATAAGAAAAAAGAACTAAAACAAATAAGGGCATGTGCTTGATAAAGCAATGAAAGATAGTTTTACAACACAAATAGTGCCATAGCTATTCCTACTTTCATTTCATACTCATGAAGAGAAAAGTGCTACCTGAGATTATCAGAGTTGCTGTTACAAATTATTGGGTCTATAAAGTGCTTGTTTAGTTATTAATAATTGTCCTAAGATGGTTATTAATAACACAAGAAATGTATTAACAATATTAACAAGTAACATTATTGAAGTATGTCATTAATTCTATTCTACTGTTCAGTAGGGGCATTGTTGAAAGATTTGTTTTTTTTATTTTATTTTTTTGTATTTGTATTTTTTGATGACGGTTGTTGCTTCATTTTAAATAAATCATGATAGTTTGTCTCTGATCCAGGGCTTTTCAAGAAATATTCAGAACTGTAGACATGCTGAGGCCTACGGTGGTCAGTTGCATCCAGCATTTAAATAAGTTACTCTGAATTCAATATTCATTTTATGACTGTATTTTTTTTTTTTTAATTATCATTATGGACTTGACATTCAGGCATGTCACCAGTACTTAACAGTAATATTGATCATTCATAATCATTTCTGTATAAAAGTAACTTGCTTTGAAGGGTCTTAAAAATAATTGATCACCAACACTTGGTCTTCTATAATGACATCTCTGTAATTACTTTAAGACCCTGTTCGAGGTTTAAGATTATGATTGCAACAGTAACTGATGCTTAAACGTGACAGAGCAGAAAGATAATAGCAGAATCAGAGCTTTTACCCGCTGGACTCTGGACTCTGGAAAATGCAATTATTGATTGTGTGTGTTCAAGAGTGTGTAGCAGAGGGAGAGAAAGACACACAGGGAGACAGAGAGATGGAGATATGGATACAATCTATGCTAGCATTAAAGGTAAATAAGCATTGTTCAGTGTTTAGAATGAATGTTGTTGCACAACAATTATTATTTTATAATATATGTCTATATAAAGCACTTAAGCAGGCTCCAGTGGAGCCTGGAGTATGCACAAAAGATTGAAGTTGCTATTCACTGGTTTCTGGACGAACATTTAGAAGAGTTGGACATGACAACTGAAGTGTTGATCAAATACTTGCACACCCATAAATTAACTATTTGTTATAATGCAGCAACAGCCTGAAGTATAACTTTCTATACTTACGAATTCACAAAATGTACACCACTCTTTATTTAAAAAAAAAAAAAAAAACACGACAGAATCAAGAAATGACACCATAGACTAAATGGGAGGAAATTACCTGGGAAAATAAGATAAGTGAGAAGTAGAACTTTTAGTATGTTTCTATATGGCCTCCTATTTTCCAAACAATAACGATTTGGGGAAAAAAATACACTGTTTTGTAGTTACCAGATATCAGTTTCAGCTTACTATCTTTGCTCTGTACCAATCGACTAACAAATGTCAGTTATTTTACTGTCAGCAGATGGAAAATGAGGAGCGAGTTCATGAATCAGCATGACAGTTCTGGGGAAGCAGCGGCCATGCTTTTTAAGACTCTAAGGTCATGTCTATACTTCATTTCTCTTCAGCATGATTAAAAAAGGAACAAACAAATCAAAGTCAAACATGATGAATATTCTTTATTGGATAATACCAGTTGGAAATGACTGTGTTCATATAGTCCTTTTCTATAACTATATCTGACTTATTAAATCAAATCATAAAATGTTTTATGGACATTAACTTAATAGAGACATCAGACATCAACTATTTAGTTTCTTCAGCTAACAGTCACAGTCATGCAGTGAAGGCATAACAGTAGGAGGAAAAACATTTCTGTTTGTTTTTGTCTTTCCTTATCCTACGTACCTCCTCTTCCACACGTGGCTCCAACAGGTTGTGGAGAAAAAGCACAGACACCATCACTGACATAGAACTAGACTACAAGGGGAAAGACCCGTTTTATGCTATTATTTTTAAAGAAATTGTTTTGAGTAATCTGAAAATCTGACATTGTTAACAAATTCTTTTTTAAATAATTTTTTAACTTCCTCTGTCAATGGCAGGATGCATAAATTCAGTAAAGATGGTAATAATGCCAAAACTCTTATTTATCTTCCAAACTATTCCATTATTTACGGAGCCCTGTAGGGGACATGAAGAAAAAAAAAAAAAAAAAATAGGAAAAAAAAATTTTTTTCAGAAAATGTAGGAAATTTTTTTTTTTTTCTCGAGTTGGAAACTCGAGATTTCGACTTTCAAACTCAAGATCTCGTGTTTGAAACTCGAGAAAAAAAAATTTTTTTCATACATTTGCTCAAAAAAAATTTTTTTTCCTTTTTTTTTTTTTCCCTTCATGTCCCCTCCAGGGCTCCGTAATTATTCATAGAAAAATCATTTTTTAAAGAACTGGATAGGGCTACTTCACTATATATATGGAATAAGACAATACCACGTATTGGAAAGGCGGAAAGAGGATGGAGGGTTAGCCATGCCTAATTACATGCATTATTTCTGGGCAGCGAACATGTCAAAGTTGAACTTTCTAATGTGGCCTCCTGAAAGAGAACAAATGCCCCTTTGGGCACTTATGGAACAGCGCTCCTATAGTCCAATAACACTGAGTCCCTTAATTTGTGCTCCACTGCCAATGAGTAAAAGACCGCAAGGGCACAACCCAGTGACACAAGGATCACTTAGGATATAGAAACAATTAAGAATACATTTTGGGTGCAAACAAGGCCTCTCTTTAGCTTCTATCTCGGCAAATGCTCTCTTCCCACCATCTCTGATTGACACAACTTTTCAGCTCTGGACAAGAAAGGGCGTAGGCTTGATTAAGGACCTCTTTAAAGAAGGCGATTTCGTGTCATTTCAGCAGTTAAAAACAAAACTAAATATTCCACAATCACATTTTTTCAGATATCTGCAGGTCCGAAGTTTAATCAAAAAACACTTTTCTCCCTCTCTTCAAAATCTACAGAGTAGCTGGCTGGAAGGATGCCTGAAAGTTGATCCTTTTCAAAGAGGATATGTGTCTGATATATATGAGCTTTTGCAGGGTAGCAACCCCTCTTTAGGCTGTATTAAACAGCAGTGGGAGACAGAACTGGGCTTTGCTCTTTCTGCAACAGAATGGAAGAGGGCAGTTGGCTGGAAACATAATTCATCTATTTGTATCAGGCATGGACTCCTCCAATTTAAAGTCCTGCACAGACTCCACCTATCAAATAGCAGGCTTGCCAAAATGTTTCCAGGAACCAGTGAAAACTGTCCTAGGTGTAAACGTGACCCTGGCACCCTTAGCCATATGTTTTAGGGCTGTCCAAGACTGAAAGTCTTTTGGGAGGGGATTTTCAACACAATCAATGCAGTGTGGAAAATAACAATTCAACCAAACCCTGTCACAGCCTTATTTGATGTACCATATACCATACCATCTATTATTTGGTGCCACTAGACTGTGAGATTTTAGCTGCCCATGCCACGGCAGTGGCCTTTGCTACAATTCTATCTTGCTTA
>JAGFBZ010001139.1:0-26352 GCA_018398805.1 Hirundichthys speculiger
CCACTTCCATCTCACCAGCAAGCAGCCCTCCACTTCCTCCACCAGCAGCCGTCCACCGTAGCAACCGTCCACGCCTCCACTTCCGTCTCACCACCAGCAACCGTCCACGCCTCCACTTCCGTCTCACCACCAGCAGCAGCACGTCCACGCCTCCACTTCCATCTCACCCAGCAGCATCCAACCCGTCACAGCACCGTCCATCCACTTCCGTCCACCACCAGCAGCCGTCCACGCCTCCACTTCCGTCTCACTACCAGCACCAGCAGCCATCCACGCCTCCACTACCATCATCTCAGCAGCAGCAGCCACCAACGTTGTCACTTCTATTACAGTGGCAGCTGCTGCTAGGGTAACTGGGACTATCTCAGATTCAGGAATGATGAGTAGATTGTCGTCAGGTAGGGTTTCTACCATCAGTTCTTCTATAGAATCAAGGATGCCCTCCCTGGTGGGCTCAGGAACAATCTGGACCATAATAGCTGCCATAACAGTGGCGGCTGCTGCTGCAGAGACGGGTAAGATTAGCTGTCACCATCTCAGCAGCCGCCACTACCATCATCTCAGCAGCAGCAGCCGCAACTGGCTGTTTTCCATTGTGTTTGTCATAGTGATTAGAAACCTAATTTAATACAAGACACATGTTTAACATCATTTCATTTATTGAACAACTTTACATAACATTTCTGGAACCCTTTCACACGCCAGCTGCAGCCAATGTGACTGTCTCTGTCACCCCTGCCCCACTGCTGCGTCTTTCTCCGCGCCGACTCCTCCTCACCAACAGCAGCTGCCGCCTCGTCCACCGACTCTTCCTCACAAACAGCAGCCGCCTCGTCCGCCGACTCCTCCTCACCAGCAGCAGCAGCCGTCGACGCGTCCACCTTCATCTCACCAGCAGCCACTTCCACTGCTCCTTCTATCACAGTGGCAGCTGCTGCTAGGGTAACTGGGACTATTTCAGATTCAGGAATGATGAGTAGATGATCATCAGGTAGGGTTTCTACCATCAGTTCTTCTTCAGTAGAATCAAGGTTACCCTCCCTGGTGGGCTCAGGAACAATCAGAAGTCTCTGCACCTCTGGGACAATGGGTATCTCTGCAGGGGTGGTATCAAACATGCACTTTAGAGCCTCTTCCAAGACTGAACCTGTCTCTAGATCTGACAAAGGAACATCTGAAGAATCTGCATTTTGTGCGTCTTGCTTGCAAGCGGAAAAGGTCGATTTACTCTTGAACAGGAAATTGTCTGCTAGTCCTTGAGGCAATTTCTCTACCATGACAGAACATTTTGATGGTGTGTTCACACAGATGTTATCAGTTTTATCAGGGAAGGTCAACTTTCTCTTCAGGGTTCTGGAAGGTGAAAACTCCTCTGAAGATGAAGATGAAAAGCTTGACTCAGGGTCATCATTATATACAGGTTCCTCTTCGCTTGTCTCACTCGTCTCCATGAGGGAATCCTCTTCCTCTAATCTTGATGCTGCCATCTTCAAAGCCTTCATTCTTAGCTCTCGGGTTTTAAAAATCCATGTCCTTGTCTGCCAGGGCAACATAAATTTGTCGGCAGTGCTGGGATCATGGCACATTGATTTTGCCAGCTGCTTCCTCTCTTTTTCAGAGAGGTATTGATTGGCCTGAAACCCCAAGAAAGCACTTTAAAAACTGTATTAAAGCATTTTTTGAAAAACATGTCTTAATGACAGTCAAGGCTCAAACAAAGTATGAATTGAAGTACCTTGACTAAACATCAAGATCATATGATTACTGTAGTACAGAATATCATTCAGGAATCTTGAAAGGGACAAATAAGCAAATGATCTGATTACCATTACCCAAACAATGTTTAAGTGAAATGGCTGCCCCTATTTCCACATGAATTTTCTAACTCAAAATTAAAACCAATGACCAAATTGCACATTCAAAATTCTGTCTTAAAGCAGGATTCCAACTTAAATTCAGTTTTATTTGTATAGTGTCTATTACAATGCACATTGTCTCTAGGCACTCCACAGAGACCCAGATCATGACCCCTGAGCAAATATCATTAAAGTTATATTAAATCCTAATCAAAGAAAAATGGCAGGCTAAGAAAACCATTAAGCCAAACAGTGGCAAGAAAAAACTCCACTAGGAGGAAGAAACCTGGACCAGGACCTGGATCATAAGGAGGACCTTCCTGATGAAGACCAGCTGGATAAAGAAAGAAAAGAGGAGGGAAATCCTACCTGAGTAGCCTCCCCCTGGGCCAGCCATATAGTGCCTGACTGGTGGTGGGTGGAGGACCAGCTGGTGGTGGAAAGGGGCCGGAGATGGAGCCGGGGATGGAGGCCTCCCCCTGGGCCAGCCGGGTGGTGCCTGGCTGGTGGTGGGTCTGGAGGACCAGCTGGTGGTGGAAAGGGGGCCGGAGATGGAGCCAGGGATGGAGGCCTCCCCCTGGGCCAGCCGGGTGGTGCCTGACTGGTGGTGGGTCTGGAGGACCAGCTGGTGGTGGAAAGGGGGCCGGAGATGGAGCCGGGGGGGATGGAGGCCTCCCCTGGGCCAGCCGGGTGGTGCCTGACTGGTGGTGGGTCTGGAGAGGACCAGCTGGTGGTGGAAGGGGGCCGGAGATGGAGCCAGGGATGGAGGCCTCCCCCTGGGCCAGCCGGGTGGTGCCTGACTGGTGGTGGGTCTGGAGGACCAGCTGGTGGTGGAAGGGGGCCGGGGATGGAGGCCTCCCCCTTGGGCGAGCCGGGTGGTGCCTGACTGGTGGTGGGTCTGGAGGACCAGCTGGTGGTGGAAGGGGGGGCCGGAGATGGAGCTGGGGGGAGGGAAGGGGGCCCTTGGCCATGGGTGGTGCCTGACTGGTGGTGGGTGGAGGACCAGCTGGTGGTGGAAGGGGGCCGGGGCCGGGGATGGAGGCCTCCCCCTGGGCCAGCCGGGTGGGTGCCTGACTGGTGGTGGAGGACCAGCTGGTGGTGGAAGGGGGCGGGGGGCCGGGGATGGAGGCCTCCCCCTGGTGCCTGGTGCCTGCCTGACTGGTGGTGGGTCTGGAGGACCAGCTGGTGGTGGAAGGGGGCCGGGGATGGAGGCCTCCCCCTTGGCCAGCGGGGGTGGGTGATGCTGACTGGTGGTGGGGGGGTCTGGAGGACCAGCTGGTGGTGGCCGGGGGCCGGGGATGGAGGCCTCCCCCTGGGCCAGCTGGGTGGTGCCTGACTGGTGGTGGGTCTGGAGGGTGGTGGAAAGGGGGCTGGTGGTGGCCAGGGGGGATGGAGGCCTCCCCCTGGGTTAGCCGGGTGGTGCCTGACTGGTGGTGGGTCTGGAGGACCAGCTGGTGGTGGAAGGGGGCCGGGGATGGAGGCCTCCCCTTGGCCAGCTGGGTGGTGCCTGACTGGTGGTGGGTCTGGAGGACCAGCTGGTGGTGGCCGGGGCTGGAGATGGAGCCGGGGATGGAGGCCTCCCCCTGGGCCAGCTGAGTGGTGCCTGACTGGTGGTGGGTCTGGAGGACCAGCTGGTGGTGGAAAGGGGGCCGGAGATGTAGCCGGGGATGGAGGCCTCCCCCTGGGCCAGCCGGGTGGTGCCTGACTGGTGGTGGGTCTGGAGGACCAGCTGGTGGTGGCCAGGGCCAGAGATGGAGCCGGGGATGGAGGCCTCCCCTGGGCCACCTGAGTGGTGCCAGCTGGTGGTGGCCGGGGCTGGAGATGGAACCGGGGATGGAGGCCTCCCCCTGGGCCAGCTGAGTGGTGCCTGACTGGTGGTGGGTCTGGAGGACCAGCTGGTGGTGGAAAGGGGGTCGGAGATGGAGCTGGGGATGGAGGCCTCCCCCTGGGCCAGCCGAGTGGTGCCTGACTGGTGGTGGGTCTGGAGGACCAGCTGGTGGTGGCCAGGGCCAGAGATGGAGCCGGGGATGGAGGCCTCCCCCTGGGCCATCCGGGTGGTGCCTGACTGGTGGTGGGGGTCTGGAGGACCAGCTGGTGGTGGCCGGGGCCGGGGAGGGGATGGAGGCCTCCCCCTGGGCCAGCCGGGTGGTGCCTGACTAGTGGTGGGTCTGGAGGACCAGCTGGTGGTGGCCGGGGCCGGAGATAGAGCTTGGGATGGAGGCCTCCCCCTGGGCCAGCCGGGTGGTGCCTGACTGGTGGTGGGTCTGGAGGACCAGCTGGTGGTGGCCTGGGGCCGGAGATGGAGGCCTCCCCCTGGGCCAGCCGGGTGGTGCCTGACTGGTGGTGGGTCTGGAGGACCAACTGGTGGTGGAAAGGGGGCCGGAGATGGAGCTGGGGATGGAGGCCTCCCCCTGGGCCAGCCGGGTGGTGCCTGACTGGTGGTGGGTCTGGAGGACCAGCTGGTGGTGGAAGGGGGCCGGAGATGGAGCCGGGGATGGAGGCCTCCCCCTGCGCCAGCCGGGGGTGGTGCCTGAATGGTGGTGGGTCTGGAGGACCAGCTGGTGGTGGAAGGGGGCCGGAGATGGAGCCGGGGATGGAGGCCTCCCCCTGGGCAAGCCGGGTGGTGCCTGACTGGTGGTGGGTCTGGAGGACCAGCTGGTGGTGGCCTGGGGCCGGAGATGGAGGCCTCCCCCTGGGCCAGCCATGTGGTGCCTGACTGGCGGTGGGTCTGGAGGACCAGCTGGTGGTGGAAGGGGCCCGGAGATGGAGCTGGGGATGGAGGCCTCCCCCTGGGCCAGCCGGGTGGTGCCTGACTGGTGGTGGGTCTGGAGGACCAGCTGGTGGTGGAAGGGGGCCGGAGATGGAGCCGGGGATGGAGGCCTCCCCCTGGGCCAGCTGGGTGGTGCCTGACTGGTGGTGTGTAATAATAATAATATATGTAAATGTGGAATTAATCAGCAGAGATTCCATATTCGCATCTATTTTATGATGTTTTCAAATTGCAGAAATTTTGTTAATTTCTTCTTAAAACAGTTCAAAAGTGCATAAAAACACTGGCAATTATGGCATAAATGTATTTCACACTCCAAAAGATGATTTGTGTCAGAGAATTTAACAAATTAGTACCAACTCCAACTCACCATGTGCTGCTTGCTGATGCTGTTGCTAACTCTAGACTCCTCCTTTTAGCAGAGGAAATCCACATTTTCATATAAACACTACATAGAATATGTATAGATCTAATTCTGGAGGGAATATATCTGAATAAATACAAATGTGGATTTTTTTTTGTCCCTCAGCACAATTGTGAAAATAGTAAATGTTTATTAATATGAAAGCATTTTTTTTAAAACAAAGTATCATCCAGTTTGTTATTGGTCAATAGATTTTTTCTATTACCTGTGACAATATTGAACTTTGAAATTTGAGCAATATTTTACATTTTGTGTAAGATACTCTATTCACTCAGATGTGAATATTCCATATTTCTGTACAATATTCTATTGGGAATTGCACTGAAAGGTGTCCAATAGCTTTGGAATGATCTTTTGAAGAAACTATGTGCAGTTTCCCCAAAGATCCAAACTCGATTCAATTTGATTCGGTCTAATGGGGATCAAATATGAAGTCTAGCACTATGGAGCAAAACATGATGAAAATCAGAAAATTCCATCAGGAATCAGACTGGAAATCAACTCATGGCCTTGGAATGACCTTTTCAGCACTTTCTTTGCAGTTTCCCCAGACTTCCATACTCCAACTTTGGACCCCATTGGACTGAATTAAATCTGGAGTGTTGCATTATGGGCACAAACACAATGGGAAAACAATAGTTTCCATTGGGAGGTGGACCGCAAGGCTTCCTATGGCCTTGGAATCATCCTTTGTGAACTCGATGTGGAGTTTCTCCAAACTTCCAAACTCCACATTTAATTTGGTCTCATGGGGACAAAATATGCAGTCTTGCATTATATCCACAAAATGTATTCAACTTGGAGTCATAGATGGAAATGTGGGTGTAACTCAATTCTTCTCAACCAAACCAACCACAAAAGACCATTGAAAACAAAAAACACATTTTCATAGATAGAAAGAGTGGCAGAGTGGCTATCGGACCAAAATAGAAAGCTGTGGGGCTTCCATTATGAGCTTAAACAGATAAATCAAAGACTTGAACTCACCTCTGGTCAAAATAACCCTCTTTGCACTTTCAAAATCATCCACCTTCAAGCTCCTACAATGTCTCATAGTGAATGAAAATTAATCTATTCAGAGTTTTTTGAAGAATTAAACGGCATAACTATGGTGACTTTTTAAAAACTTTTTTTGTAAACAACAAAATGCCTTTCACAGATTTAAGTGTGTTAGTATTATTTAAACTAGTCTCCCCTTTATGTGGCATCAAAACAAACAGGGAATTAAAACTATTAGACATAAGAAAATAAAAATACAAAGTAAAATAAGTTTAAAGAATTCAATCAATTAAAAAAAACTGTACACCCACAGGGAAATTTAACAACAGTGACCCTCAAGGTGAATGTCATAAGATGACAACAGCAGTGTATTATTACAAAACCAGGTCAAATTTGTTCCAAGGTTTGTGTGGGCTCAGACTCTCATGTCCAGATACACAGAGTCTCCCCATATGTCTGCATCCTCACTCAAGAAACTGCTATGTGTTGGTTGGCATCACTCTCTGACAGCTGTCAGGGAGGACACAAGATGAATAAAATAATCAGAAACAAGGAATCACATGATCTACCTGCCCTCTTCCTCACCTGTATCTCTCCACTGCCCACAACCTCGGATTCCACTGACATGATCTCCACAGACTCCTCCTGTGTGACTGTTGCATCACTCTCTGACATCTGTCAGGGAGGACAAGGTGTGAATAAAATAATCAGAAAACAGGAATCACATGATCTACCTGCCCTCTTCCTCACCTGTATCTCTCCACTGTCCACAACCTCAGATTTCACCGACATGATTCCCATGACTCCATACTCCCCCCTTCCTTGTCAGTTGGCATGACTTCCCCATACTCATGTTCTGACACACTTCCATCAGTCTCTGGCAGCTGTCAGGGAGCACACAGTAATGATAAAATAATGTAAAAGAAATAATCACCTGACCTACCTGCCCTCTTCCTCACCTGTATCTCTCCACTGTCCACAACCTCAGATTTCACCGACATGATTCCCATGACTTCATACTCCCCCTCTTTGTCAGTTGGCATGACTTCCCCATACTCATGTTCTGACACACTTCCATCAGTCTCTGGCAGCTGTCAGGGAGCACACAGTAATGATAAAATAATGTAAAAGAAATAATCACCTGACCTACCTGCCCTCTTCCTCACCTGTATCTCTCCACTGTCCACAACCTCAGATTTCACCGACATGATTCCCATGACTTCATACTCCCCCTCTTTGTCAGTTGGCATGACTTCCCCATACTCATGTTCTGACACACTTCCATCAGTCTCTGGCAGCTGTCAGGGAGCACACACAGTAATGATAAAATAATGTAAAAGAAATAATCACCTGACCTACCTGCCCTCTTCCTCACCTGTATCTCTCCACTGTCCACAACCTCAGATTTCACCGACATGATTCCCATGACTTCATACTCATACTCCCCTCTTTGTCAGTTGGCATGACTTCCCCATACTCATGTTCTGACACACTTCCATCAGTCTCTGGCAGCTGTCAGGGAGCACACAGTAATGATAAAATAATGTAAAACAAATAATCACCTGACCTACCTGCCCTCTTCCTCACCTGTATCTCTCCACTGTCCACAACCTCAGATTTCACCGACATGATTCCCATGACTTCATACTCCCCCTCTTTGTCAGTTGGCATGACTTCCCCATACTCATGTTCTGACACACTTCCATCAGTCTCTGGCAGCTGTCAGGGAGCACACAGTAATGATAAAATAATGTAAAACAAAGGATTCACTTCCAATTCATACCAGAAACCTTTAATTGTGCCTCAGATTGAGCTTTTGGTGGCTTTCCATGCACTACAAGAAACTGTCAAAATGATTCCTAATAGTTACACACCTGTGGTGTATTCTTTACAGTTTTTGGCTGTGGATGGCCTTCATAGCTTACCCTAGTCGATCTACGATGCCACCAACTGCAGTAACAGAGTACTGCTGTTGAAACAATTACTACAATCACGATGACGAGTGATATTCCAATGATTTCACCCTGGCAGAGGTATGGTGCAGGTGGATCAGGGGGATTCATGGTCAAAACCTTCATGGTGACGACATCGACCCCAGGGGTCTTTCTCACCTTGCACTGATATACACCAGCATCTGTTGTTTGAACAGAACTCAGGACAAGAGAAGCGTTACCGACTGAAGGGTCGAGAAGTGCAAATTTAACTCGGATGTGAAAGTTCTTGACAAATCCCCCAGAAAACTAGAGGATGACGATGCTTTCCTTGTGGATGTCTGGGGGCTGGATGGTCCATTCAATGTCAAGTGGTCCAATGTCCTCTTCATTTGTCCAGTACACACAAGGCAGAGTTGCACAGCCTCCAATATATGCATAAATTGGTTCTCTTGGCCTAGAGACATAGATCCCCACAACTAATGATGTCCAAACAAGGATGGAACAGCAACGTAAGAGCGGGGACATTTCTAGAATAGATCCTGGAGAATTTATATGGAAAAGATCCAAGAAAAATCTTGTGTTACTATTTGAACAACATTTCATAGGAACTGTCAAGAATCTGGAATTTTTCTGACACGGACCACATTTTGATCTATTACAGTAGTCAGGATTAGCAGTCAACATGCTATGCAAAGTTTAAAGAAAAAATGGAACAAATGCTTTAAACTGTCACCACAAATGTGATTAAATCATCCCCTTAAACAGATAATGTCTTTAGAAAACAACAAATATGAGTTTTAAACATGCAGACCAATTGAAAATGGTGGAAAAGTTGAGTTATTCATGAGCACCTTACCTCTGTGACCAGGACACTTGGAAATCCTTCAATAAAATGGACGCTGCTGGTTTCAACCTCCCACAACAATTTCTATGGGACGACAACAGATGACACCTACGTTGACAAAGATGTCTATGTGGTCAGATAGGTTGGTTGAGCAGGTGACCCACCTACAGAAGCTGCAGTCCAGTAGCAGGTCCAACTTTCAAGCTATTAACCTCAGTTGTGTCTTCACTGCTCCACTTTCCTGTCTATTCACTTCCAATAAAGGTCATTAGACCCACAAATACTGAAAATGTGGATGCAAATTATCTTTTCAATGGCTCATAGATGTGAATTTGAATTTATTAAATCATATTTCAGTCTATTAAGTGTCATTCAAGAAGTTACAAACTATAACATGCCTTTAACAATTTTATTGTTTAATAACAATTATCTTTCCCAAATTTAACAGTGATATGAATTTTCATTTTAATTCCCTTTATGTAGCAACCAAGGAAAATGGACATGAAATAAAAACTATTAGACAAAGAATATAAAAATGCAAAATAAAATGACTTATATTAAATTAAATTAATATTAAATTAAATTTTAACAAAATAGCACAGGGAGTATTAACAACAATGATCCTCAAATTATGATACAAAATGAAAACAGCAGTGAAACCAACATGATCCCACAACAAATTAGTATCTTTCATTCATCTTCTGATCCTCTGTTTCTCTTTCTCCTCTTCTTCTTCGTCCTCGTCCTGTTTGACCGCTGTCTTCTGTTTCGCCTTCCCTCCCTCCTTCTTCTTCTGTTTCTGTTTCTCTTTGTATTCCTCCTTCTCTTCCTTCTGTTTCTCCTCCCATTCCTCCTTCTCCTCCTCCTCCTGTTTCACTTTTTGTTCCTCCTTCTCTTTCTTTCCTTTATTCTTCCTCTTCCTCCTTAATATTCTTCTCCGTGTTTCTCATTCCTTTTTCACTCCTTTTTCTCCTTCTGTTGTTTCTTCCACCAACTTCCTTTTTTCACCTTCCCTCCTTTATTCATCAATTCATTAAATTGCTCCTTACTCATTAATTAGGTTTAAAATTTGGTTCCTCCCATTCTAGTTCTTTAAAGAATTAATTCAATAAAACTTCTGTTTTCACATTTTTGTGAACTCTGCTCTTCAGTTCTCCTAATCCTTTAATTTTCCTCTGTATGAAAACTGCGTTTATTGATTCCAAAGTTCGATCTTTCTAAAAGAGTCATTACCTGTTGAATTACAATTCCTCACTCTCCCTCTTTTCCTGTTTCTCCTTCTGTTACAACCTTCTCCTCCTTTTCTGATTCTTCATTCCTTCCTGCTGCCTGTTCGTCAAACTTACATGAAAGTGGCAGCAGTCATTAGTTGAAAACTCTAATCTTACCATCTCAAAACGTATGTCCTAGCTCTTTTCCTCTGCTGCGGATCCATTCTTCATGCATGAGTTTGATAAGAAAGCAATGTGGTCCAAATTGAAACCAGTCATTCTGATTCATGGAATGAAATTTTCTGAATGAAGTCTCAAATGAAAACTGTCAAAAGGTCCACATTCAGTTTAAGCCAAAAAAAACCACAACTTTTAATTTTCTGCCAATTAAATGTTGTCGTTCTTTGTATTTTAACATTCAGAATTATGCAGTTGATGACCACATTTACATCGGTATCACATTTTTTGGAATATATTCCAAATTCACACCTAAATCATAAAATTTTCATGTCCAACACCACATGGAATAAAAACATATTTTTTCCAGGTTCAAATGAGCATAAAGACACTACTAAGTGGTAAATCGGGATATTATACAGCAAAATAAGATAAACACAAAAAGGTTTGAACACATTTGGTTGAAGTAAAAAGTCGATTAGACACCCGAGTCTCACCATGTTGCACCATGTCCAACTACCTGCTGAGTTCTGCCTCCACAGGAAGTGCAAGTTTTCATCTGTCTATAAGGTTTATTCTGTAGATTGAAATCTGGAACCCTCTCTCTCTGTGTGTGTGTGTATAGATAGATGGATCATGATTGATAAAGAAAGAAAAGAGGAGGGAGGACAGAGAGAGGAGGAAGGACAGAGAGATGAGAGCACACACATCATGGCAATACCATATTAAACAAAATATATAAATAATAATTATCCAGTAGCTGTAGAACTAATAATTCCATGTTGTTCTATTGTGAGTGGTTCATTGTTAGTTCATGAACTACAGAGATGACTATATAAACAGGTGTAGGCAGCAACACTGAGGTGGTCAGAGGATCAGACTGCAGGTCAGCATGTTAGTTGATATCCAGAGACATCTATATAGACAGGTGGAGGTAGACGCTGGGATGGTCAGAGGATGGAGCTGCAGGTTAGGATGTAGCTCTGGAAACTCTGGCCTGCAAACATACACAAAGAAAAAGAAAAAAGTGGGGTAGAACAGCACAAAAAAACTACAAGAACAATGGAGCTCAGTTACATTAACGAGGTGTTCCTAAATAGGTATGAATTAAGGTGGAGGAAGAAAAGGAAAATAGTAGAGACACTGCATAGCAGATCGTGTTGGTGTCTCCCTAAGGCGTAGACCTATGGCAGCATAGATATGATGATGCTATGTTTAAACTGAGAGCAGAGCGCTCTATTAGGAGCATAAAGTGTTATCAGGTCTTGTAAATAATGAGGAACTTCTCCCACAATCCTTTGCCCAGGACTAATCACCAACACAGGTGCCACTCATGATCTGGACCATAAAAGCTGCCATAACAGTGGCGGCTGCTGCTGCAGAGACGGGTAAGAGATTAGCTGTCACCATCTCAGCAGCCGCCACGACCATCATCTCAGCAGCAGCAGCCGCAACTGGCTGTTTTCCGTTGTGTTTGTAATAGTGATTAGAAACCTAATTTAATACAAGACACATGTTTAACATCGTTTCATTTATTGAACAACTTTACATAAAATTTCTGGAACCCTTTCACACGCCAGCTGCAGCCAATGTGACTGTCTCTGTCACCCCTGCCCCACTGCTGCGTCTTTCTCCGCCGCCGACTCCTCCTCACCAACAGCAGCCGCCTCGTCCGCCGACTCCTCCTCACCAACAGCAGCTGCCTCGTCCGCCGACTCCTCCTCACCAACAGCAGCCACCTCGTCCGCTGACTCCTCCTTACCATGCAGTAGCAGCCACCTCGTCCACCGACTCCTCCTCACCAACAGCAGCCGCCTCGTCCGCCGACTCCTCCTCACCAACAGCAGCAGCCGTCCACGCCTCCACTTCCGTCTCACCAGCAGCCGTCCACGCCTCCATTTCCGTCTCACCAGCAGCCGTCCACGCCTCCACTTCCGTCTCACCACCAGAAGCAGCCGTCCACGCCTCCATTTCCGTCTCACCACCAGCAGCCGTCCACGCCTCCATTTCCGTCTCACCAGCAGCCGTCCATGCCTCCATTTCCCTCTCACCACCACCACCAGCAGCCGTCCACGCCTTCACTTCCGTCTCACCAGCAGCCGTCCACGCCTCCAGTTCTGTCTCACTACCAGAAGCAGCCGTCCACGCCTTCATTTCCGTCTCACCAGCAGCCATCCACACCTCCACTTCCGTCTCACCAGCAGCAGCCGTCCACGCCTCCACTTCCGTCTCACCACCACCACCAGGAGCCGTCCACACCTCCACTTCCGTCTCACTACCACCAGGAGCCATCCACACCTCCACTTCCGTCTCACCACCACAAGCAGCCGTCCACGCCTCCACTTCCCTCTCACCACCAGCAGCAGCCGTCCACCCCTCCACTTCCGTCTCAACACCACCAGCAGCCGTCCACACCTCCACTTCCCTCTCACCAGCAGCAGCCGTCCACGCCTCCACTTCCGTCTCACCAGCAGAAACCGTCCTTCCACGTCTCCACTTCCATCTCACCACCACCAGCAGCCGTCCACGCCTCCACTTCCGTCTCACCACCAGCAGTCCACGCCTCCACTTCCGTCTCACCACCAGTAGCAGCAGCCATCCACGCCTCCATTTCCGTCTCACCACCAGCAGCAGTAGCCGTCCACGCCTCCATTTCCGTCTCACCACCACCACCAGCAGCCATCCTCGCCTCCACTTCCGTCTCACCACTAGCAGCTGCCGTCCACGCCTCCACTTCTGTCTCACCACCAGTAGCAGCAGCCATCCACGCCTCCACTTCCGTCTCACCACCACCAGCAGACGTCCACGCCTCCAATTCCGTCTTACGAGCAGCAGCTGTCCACGCCTCCACTTCCGTGTCACCACCAGCAGCAGCCGTCCACGCCTCCACTTCTGTCTCACCAGCAGCCGTCCACGCCTCCACTTCCGTATCACCACCAGCAGCTGACGTCCATGCCTCCACTTCTCACCGTCTCACCAGCATCAACCGTCCTTCCACGTCTCCACTTCCATCTCACCACCACCAGCAGCCGTCCACGCCTCCACTTCTTTCTCACCACCAGCAGCAGTAGCCGTCCACGCCTCCATTTCCGTCTCACCACCACCACCAGCAGCCATCCTCGCCTCCACTTCCGTCTCACCACTAGCAGCTGCCGCCCACGCCTCCACTTCTGTCTCACCACCAGTAGCAGCAGACATCCACGCCTCCACTTCCGTCTCACCACCACCAGCAGCCGTCCACGCCTCCACTTCTGTCTCACCAGCAGCAGTCCCGCCTACCACTTCCTTCCACCACCAGCAGCCGCCTCGCCTCCACTTCCGTCTCACCACCAGTAGCAGCAGCCATCCTCGCCTCCACTTCCGTCTCACCACCAGCAGCTTGCCGTCCACGCCTCCACTTCTGTCTCACCACCACCAGCAGCAGTCCACGCCTCCACTTCCGTCTTACCAGCAGCAGCTGTCCACGCCTCCACTTCCGTGTCACCACCAGCAGCAGCCGTCCACGCCTCCACTTCCGTCTCAACCACCACCAGCAGCTGTCCACACCTCCACTTCCCTCTCACCAGCAGCAGCCGTCCTTGCCTCCACTTCCATCTCACCACCAGCGGCCGTCCACGCCTCCACTTCCGTCTCACCACCATTAGCAGCAGCCGTCCACGCCTCCACTTCCGTCTCAACACCACCAGCAGCCGTCCACGCCTCCACTTCCGTCTCACCAGCAGCAACCATCCTTCCACATCTCCACTTCCATCTCACCACCACCAGCAGCTGTCCACGCCTCCACTTCCGTCTCACCACCACCAGCCGTCCACGCCTCCACTTCCGTCTCACCACCAGCTGCCTTCCACGCCTCCACTTCCGTCTTACCACCAGCAGCAGCAGCCGTCCACACCTCCACTTCCTTCTCACAACCAGCAACAGCAGCTGTCCACGCCTCCACTTCCCTCTCACCAGCAGCAAGCCGTCCACG
Organism: Hirundichthys speculiger; assembly: GCA_018398805.1. Classification (NCBI taxonomy): domain Eukaryota; kingdom Metazoa; phylum Chordata; class Actinopteri; order Beloniformes; family Exocoetidae; genus Hirundichthys; species Hirundichthys speculiger. The sequence continues at coordinate 14,186 of JAGFBZ010001139.1, forward strand.
AGCAGCTCCACTTTCCATCCATCACCACCAAGCGGCCGTCACGCCTCCACTTCCGTCTCACCACCACTAGCAGCAGCCGTCCACGCCTCCACTTCCGTCTCAACACCAGCAGCAGCCGTCCACGCCTCCACTTCCGTCTCAACACCACCAGCAGCCGTCCACGCCTCCACTTCCGTCTCACCACCAGCTGCCTTCCACGCCTCCACTTCCGTCTCACCACCAGCAGCAGCAGCCGTCCACACCTCCACTTCCTTCTCACAACCAGCAGCTGCCGTCCACGCCTCCACTTCTGTCTCACCACCAGCAGCAGCAGCAGCTTTCCACACCTCCACTTCCGTCTCACCACCAGTAGCCGTCCACGCCTCCACTTCCGTCTCACCGGCAGCAGCAGCCGTCCACGCCTCCACTTCCATCTCACCACCAGCAGCAGAAGCCGTTCCACGCCTCCACTTCCGTCTCACCACCAGCAGCAGCAGCCGTCCACGCCACCACTTCCAGTCTCACCAGCCAGCAACAAGCCATCCACGCCTCCACTTCCTGTCACCAGCAGCACGTCCAGCCTCACTTCCGTCTCACCACCAGCAGCAGCAGCCGTCCACGCCACCACTTCCGTCTCACCAGCAGCAACAGCCATCCACGCCTCCACTTCCCTGTCACCAGCAGCAGCCGTCCATGCCTCCACTTCCATCTCACCAGCAGCAGCGTCCATGCCTCCACTTCCAACTCACCACCAGCAGCAGAAGCTGTTCACGCCTCCACTTCCATCTCACCACCAGCAGCAGCAGCCGTCCACGCCACCACTTCCGTCTCACCAGCAGCAACAGCCATCCACGCCTCCACTTCCCTGTCACCAGCAGCAGCCGTCCACGCCTCCACTTCCATCTCACCAGCAGCCGTCCGTCCACGTATCCACTTCCGTCTCACCAGCAGCAGCCGTCCATGCCACCAATTGTGTCTCACCACCACCAGTAGCAGCCGTCCACGCCTCCACTTCCGTCTCACCAGCTGCCCTCCACCCCTCCACTTCCGTCTCACCAGCAGCAGTCCACGCCTCCACTTCCGTCTCACCAGCATTCGTCCACGCCTCCACTTCCATCTCACCACCAGCAGCAGCCGTCCACGCCTCCACTTCCGTCTCACCACCAGCAGCAGCCGTCCACACCTCCACTTCCGTCTCACCACCAGCAGCAGCCATCCACGCCTCCACTTCCGTCTCACCACCAGCAGCAGCCGTCCACCCTCCACTTCCATCTCACCACCAGCAGCAGCCGTCCACGCCTCCACTTCCATCTCACCACCAGCAGCAGCCGTCCACGCCTCCACTTCCGTCTCACCAGCAGCCGTCCACGCCTCCACTTCCGTCTCACCACCAGCAGCCGTCCACACCTCCACTTCTGTCTCACCACCAGCAGCCGTCCACACCTCCACTCCCGTCTCACCACCAGTAGCAGCTGTCCAAGCCTCCTCTTCCGTCTCACCAGAAGCCGTCCATGCCTCCACTTCCGTCTTACCAGCAGCAGCTGTCCAAGCCTCCTCTTCCGTCTCACCAGCAGCCGTCCACGCCTCCACTTCCGTCTCACCACCAGCAGCCGTCCACGCCTCCACTTCCGTCTCACCACCACCACCAGCAGCCGTCCACGCCTCCACTACCATCATCTCAGCAGCAGTAGCCACCTACGTTGTCACTTCTATTACAGTGGCAGCTGCTGCTAGGGTAACTGGGACTATCTCAGATTCAGGAATGATGAGTAGATTGTCGTCAGGTAGGGTTCCACTTCCGTCTCACCATCAGTTCTTCTATAGAATCAAGGATGCCCTCCCTGGTGGGCTCAGGAACAATCTGGACCATAATAGCTGCCATAACAGTGGCGGCTGCTGCTGCAGAGACGGGTAAGATTAGCTGTCACCATCTCAGCAGCCGCCACTACCATCATCTCAGCAGCAGCAGCCGCAACTGGCTGTTTTCCGTTGTGTTTGTAATAGTGATTAGAAACCTAATTTAATACAAGACACATGTTTAACATAATTTCATTTATTGAACAACTTTACATAAAATTTATGGAACCCTTTCACACGCTAGCTGCAGCCAATGTGACTGTCTCTGTCACCCCTGCCTCACTGCTGCGTCTTTCTCCGCCGCCGGCTCCTCCTCACCAGCAGCCGCCTCGTCCACCGACTCCTCCTCACCAACAGCAGCAGCCGCCGTTGTGTCCGCCGACTCCTCCTCACCAACAGCACTAGCCGCCGTCTTGTCCGCCGACTCCTCCTCACCAACAGCACTAGCCGCCATCGTGTCCGCCGTCTCCTCCTCACCAGCAGCCGCCTCGTCCGCCGACTCCTCCTCACCAACAGCAGCAGCCGTCGACGCATCCACCTTCATCTCACCAGCAGCCACTTCCACTGCTCCTTCTATCACAGTGGCAGCTGCTGCTAGGGTAACTGGGACTATCTCAGATTCAGGAATGATGAGTAGATGATCATCAGGTAGGGTTTCTACCATCAGTTCTTCTTCAGTAGAATCAAGGATGCCCTCCCTGGTGGGCTCAGGAACAATCAGAAGTCTCTGCACCTCTGGGACAATAGGTATCTCTGCAGGGGTGGTATCAAAGATGCACTTTAGAGCCTTTTCCAAGACTGAACCTGTCTCTAGATCTGACAAAGGAACATCTGAAGAATCTGCATTTTGTGCATCTTGCTTGCAAGTGGAAAAGGTCGATTTACAGTTGAACAGGAAATTGTCTGCTAGTCCTTGAGGCAATTTCTCTACCATGACAGAACATTTTGATGGTGTGTTCACACAGATGTTATCAGTTTTATCAGGGAAGGTCAACTTTCTCTTCAGGGTTCTGGAAGGTGAAAACTCCTCTGAAGATGAAAAGCTTGACTCAGGGTCATCATTATATACAGGTTCCTCTTCGCTTGTCTCACTCGTCTCCATGAGGGAATCCTCTTCCTCTAATCTTGATGCTGCCATCTTCAAAGCCTTCATTCTTAGCTCTCGGGTTTTAAAATCCATGTCCTTGTCTGCCAGGGCAACATAAAATTTGTCGGCAGTGCTGGGATCATGGCACATTGATTTTGCCAGCTGCTTCCTCTCTTTTTCAGAGAGGTATTGATTGGCCTGAAACCCCAAGAAAGCACTTTAAAAACTGTATTAAAGTTTTTTTTGAAAAACATGTCTTAATGACAGTCAAGGCTCAAACAAAGTATGAATTGAAGTACCTTGACTAAACATCAAGATCATATGATTACTGTAGTACAGAATATCATTCAGGAATCTTGAAAGGGACAAATAAGCAAATGATTGATTACCTTTACCCAACAATGTTTAAGTGAAAATGGCTGCCCCTATTTCCACATGAATTTTCTAACTCAAAATTAAAATCAATGACCAAATTACACATTCAAAATTCTGTCTTAAAGCAGGATTCCAACTTAAATTCAGTTTTATTTGTATAGCGTCTATTACAATGCAAATTGTCTCTAGGCGCTCCACAGAGACCCAGATCATGACCCCTGAGCAAATATCATTAAAGTTATATTGAATCCTAATCAAAGAAAAATGGCAGGTTAAAAAAACCTTTAAGCCAAACAGTGGCAAGAAAAAACTCCACAAGGAGGAAGAAACCTGGACCAGGACCTGGATCATAAGGAGGACCTTCCTGATGAAGACCAGCTGGATAAAGAAAGAAAAGAGGGAAATCCTACCTGAGTAGAGACACTGCTCCTTATCATGCTGAATGACACGTCACCCTTCATTCCACAGTCCATCCAAGCCAAATGGAGCATATTAGATGCCTTCATGATCTGCTTCCCAAGATGTGTGTGAAACACATAATTGCAGCTCTGACCTTGAGCAGCACAACAGCACTTGCCAGTGCTGAGGTCTTCAAGCCATCCATACTCCTCCTGATTTAAGGCAAGTGTAGCTTGACCAAATGACTTCACCGTTTTGTGGTCGTCCACCTTGGGAAATAAAATATAAATAGCACACAACAGACCAACACACCAATAATTGTTCATGTAGTCAGACTGTGGAAAGCTGACTTAACCTAGTGTCAGGTAAGGGACCATGTATGGTAAAATCATTGACCTTTGTTTGCACAAAATCTGAACTTTTTTTAAAGAGTGACAAGAAGTGCAGAAATATTCTTAAAAAATTTTGATTTTCCAAGTATTTTACTGAGTGTCCTATAAAGAATTGTGATGTTACCATTATTTAAAATACCAAAGATTTATCAGGTGATCCTGTCACCTTAATTACTAACCAGAATGCGGAATTTCATTCTGTTTTTCCACTTCTGACAATCAAGCACATGTTCTTTTGTCATATTGGTCAAGACAACTGATCTGTGGCCGGTGAGGATGGAAAGGTATCCCATTATGTAACCCATGAGCAGAGAATGTGTATTCTGGCCATCTTCAATTCCCCGAGCCAAGATTCCTACCAAACAAAGCAAGAGATTCATGAATTAGCTTTTTAAGGAAAAACTAATGTAAAGAATGAATTCAACAAACCTTTTAGTCTACATACCAAAAAGTTTTGGAATTTTTTTCCTGGCAGCAACCAAAAATTCATTGGACTGAACTGCATCAAGCTGATTGTCTGTCAGAAACAAAGGTGTCATAAAGGTGCAATGTTTTTAAGATACAAATGCTTATCCCTTAAAATAAGTTTTAGAGTTTATTTTTTTGGCAAACTGTTTACACTATTAGACTGAGTAGCAATGTATACCTGTCTTTTGACGCAACACTTTCTGTCGCTGGACTATCACCTTCTTCTGGACTTCAGCCTGGATCCTTTTAAGCTCATAATGGATGTTTTTCAGCTCCTTTTGCTTGATCTTACTAATTTTTTGAAAGGAGTTGTCCACATGTCTAAGGAACATGGCCACATTGGTTATGATGTTCTTAACTGTTGTGGATGCATAGCCCTTCTTAGATAGATAGGTTGGCCAGCTATGGAAAAAGGTGGACAGTTGCAAATTATTTCCAATACTGCATTGCAAATTGTATACATTTATATTCAAGACAACTCCACTGTGGATGGCTGGCCCCACAGTAGAAGCATCCACTGTAATGATGGCACCATACTAGAAGCACCACATCATTTGGTCAAGATTCATCCTTCACAATGCAAGAGTGGAAACTCATCTGAGGACAACTTTGTATGCATGTTGAAAATGGAGGACAGGTGGTTTAAATGACAAAAGTACAGAAGCCTTAATGTTGAGAGACCAAATTTCAAATAGTGCACAATTTGGAAGCTACAGATGTGAATATAGAAGTCATTTGAACCTTAGTAAAAGTTTGTTTTACTTTTAGGTTAAAAAAAACCAACTTACGCTCGTAACTTGTCCATCTGGTTCAGAAATCTCAAGTCATGCATGGTGGAAGTGGAGGGAAGGCCAGCTGCCATATAAAGGCAAAAGCGAAGGGCATGACTGGAGGCCTGCTTTGCATTTTCTTTATCCTTCTTTCCTGTCCGTGAACCCAGGCGAAATTTCCGGAAATCTTCAACAATATTTTCTGCAAAAAGCAAGTAAAACAAAACTTCAAAATAAAGTCGAACTTAGTAAATTTTGTCGTCTCATTGCATAACTTAGGCTACATTCAGACTGCAGATTTTAAAGCTCAGTTCAGATGTTTTGCTAAAATCTTAGTTTTTTGCAATTAATATTTCAAAGGAATTGCCATTCAATTCAATTTTATTTATATAGCGTCTATTACAATACAAATTGTCTCTAGGCGCTTTACAGAGACCCAGAGCATGACCCCTGAGCAAATATCATTAACTAAGGTTATAATATTGATCATCAGACTAATGTGAACAGTCTGCAGCCCTGAAGTGTCCTGCATGCCCAGAAGATGTGACGTGTGATGTGACATGATGTGCCATTTCTAACTGATAGGAAAAAGCTCTGATATTGACATAGGACCCGAAAAGTTCGATTTTAGTGACTTTCTCTCAAAGAAATAACTTACCAAAAACATAGTTCTGTTTCCTGCCCTTTCCCACATGCTCCCCTTTTTTTACTGACAGCGTTATTTGAGCTGGTGTGTTGTTGGGTGTCCCCAAAGCAATAATCTTGTCCACCTTTTGTTCCAGCACCTTCAATCTGGACTCAAAATCATCCCAGCGGGAGACACATGGACATGCTTTTGACGCTATTTTGGTAAAGTCGTCATGCAGGCCACTCAAATGTCCAGGGAGGTCCAATGATGACATATTGTCAGGGCATGAAGACGTCGCTGGAATGTCCACTGGGGAAGGAGGAAGGTTTGGACTGCTGTCATGGGATCCAGAAACAGGGGTAGAGGGAGGGGGATGACGAGATCCTTCCTTACTGCCACTGGATCCATTCTGGCCACTGATGTGTCCAGGTAGGTCAAACGATGACAGCTCATTGTTCAATGGGGCAGGAGAAGGTTCTTGAGAAAGAGGCAAACAAGATCCAAAGGACCCAGAGACAGAAACTGAGGGCAGTTGGGTGGAGGACAGGTTTCCATCATCTGTAGGGAAGGGCGTTGAGCATTTTGGACTCGAGCTGTCATCCACATCATTCATTTCCTCAGAGGAAAGATTCAGATGTAAGTCTATAATAGAAATTTAAATTTAAAAAAGCCATTTACCACAAAAAATAAGAAATTAAGCAGGTAATTTTTTGTTCAAAGACAAAATTGGCTATGACTTGGCTAGGAAAGACTTTGGGTGAATTCCAATTCCTCCCTTAACCCTCAATCTCAACCCTCAATCTCAAAAATGCGCGTTCCCGCTAAGGGCAAGTGGTGTCCCAATTCTAAGGGACATCAAGTTGAGGGACGAGTTTGAGGGCTGTATCGCCCTCAAAATTGAGATTTTCCGACACCACCCTTGGAAGTAAGGGCTATCCAGAAGCTAGCTACAAACGTAAGTATCTTCGTATATCTTAAAGATATAAATGTTACGAAACCATTTTATTGTGTTTTGTTTTTGAGATTTTTTCATGGATTAACATCGTTGTCGCGTAACATTTATTTTTTTTACTTTACGATGTTTGCTCCCGGACCGGCGGTCCCGTCGGCTTCACGTTGTACTCGTAGGTGGTCCCGGTACATTATTCAGTCCTCCGTTGCTACACAACAAAGTAACGTGAAGCCGACCGGGACCGCTGACGGGACCGGTCCGCCGTCCGTGGCGGTCTCGGTCCTGTCAGCGGTCCAGGCGCTTCACGTTACTTGTATACCTGTTGTGTAGCGACGATGGACTGATAATGAATCCTCTATTGTGTTATTTTGCTAATATTATTTAGAGAATATACAGCGCTCTTTTCAAGTTATCCCTGAGTCATTTCAGGAAATACAGAGACAACACGGCTCTGATACATTTCAGTCTGATGACGTAACTGCACTCGAGGGGTGTCCCATTTCTAAGTCACAAGATAACCCTTACACTTACTTTCGAGGGTTATGATTGAGGGCCAAAAATTGAGGGTTAAGGGCGAGGGTTGAGATTGAGGGTTAAGAGAGGAAATGGAATTGGCCCTTTCATACTGCCATTGTTTCGAGAATCTCTAAAATATAAAGCAACTGCAGGCAAGACTACCATATTCAGGAGACGTTGCCAGATCAAGTCTGGATACCATCGCCACATCTGGGTTGGTCTCTCTAAGGTTGCTTAATTCTGCAACTATGGCCGCCCTCTTGGCCTTCTTCATGATTGGTTCTCGCTCCTATTAACAGAAAATATCCTTTATTCTTGTCTCATCAGACCTCAACTGAATTAGGATAATTGAATTTAAGTACCTCCTGTGAATCCAAGTTATGCATCTCCTGAAGGTGTTTGTCCAGACGGACCAAATCCTTCTTATCACATATGTCACATGTTAATTTGTCTGTGGTTCTGTGTTTAAAAAAAGTAAAAAAAAAAAAATTATTTTAAAAACTGTCATGAAAATTCACGAAAAAGACAGGATGTGTGTTTTAAATGATCCAATCTCACCGTGCACTGCCGTATTTCAACAAAAGGTGGAACTCATCTTTATTTGGGACTGCATGGGACACTCTTAGATGCTGTTTTAAATTTGCATAATGCCCAAAACAAAGTCCACACAGTTTGTTTTTCTGTGGAGAAGAATAGTGACATGCTCATTTAAGGTTCTCTAACTTTAGCAAAAATATCACCCAAAGAAGCACTTGTTGACATGCATTTACCATCTTTGGAGAGTGGAAATCCAGAATGCCTGTTAATGGGTTAAAGAGGGACAAGTGTTACAATTTTAAAGATGAAAAGAGGAAAAAAACAAAAAAAAAAACACGTACAATTACTTTTCCATGCTTAAAGTCAAGTCATCAGTACATGCCATGGCATGTGTGGTGGGGAGGACCCAAAATGCAGGAGATTCTCAAAAAACAGGTTAATTTACAAAAACTAGTGATGTTATGAGAGAGCCGAAGCTCCGAAGCGCGTATCGAGAAATGAGGGGGCGTGTCCGCGAAGTGCGTATCGGGGCTTGCTTCATTTAGGGGAGGAGCCAAAAGTGATGACGTCCGAAGCTTCACCGCCTGGCTGTACCACGTGACTACTTCGGGAAGTGGTTCATTTCTCGTCTCAAGAAATTGGGTTTGACAGCTTTATAAACACCACAGGCTCCATTCAAAATGTGGGTGTTTGTAGGCGAGTTAGGGTCAGTTCAGAGTGTGGATAGAGTTTGGATAGCTTGGATACTAGAATTTGGATAGCGTTTATATAGTTTGTGGTAGTTCAGTATATAGTTTGTACATGATGGCACAAACATTTTTATGCAGCCCAGCATCCTCTGTGCCATGTGAAAGAGTGTTCTCACCCTAACCCATCTCTTAAATGAAATGAATGCCTAAAGTCTCTTCTGGAAAAGTCACTGGATATTCCACACTGAACAGAAATGGAAGAAACATTGAGTGATGTAGAGTAGGTTCCTTTGTATTTAGATGAGTTTCTGGAGGCGGAAATGGATATAAAGCAAAACTTGGAAGCTCATAGGGAAATACATCGAGAGGACATACACCCTCCAAAAATGGATATAAATCAAAACTTGGAAGCTCATAGAGAAAGATATGGAGAGGAAATACACCCTGCTTTCTCCCAAAGTATACTAGGAGGACATGAAGGATATTTCTCCAAATAGCCCTAACACTTATTCAACACAAAAAGTGTCTAAGGTCACTTCTGGAAAAGTCCTGTTTGTTCACTGGATATTCCACACTGAACAGAAATGGAAGAAACATTGAGTGATGTAGACTAAACCTGAATTCATTTTTATATAATCAAATCAGACCTATGTTCCATATTCCAATCTATACATAAACTGTAAATATATGTAAATGTGGAATTAATCAGCAGAGATTCCATATTCAGATCTATTTCATGATGTTTTCAAATTGCAGAAATTTTGTTAATTTCTTCTTAAAACAGTTCAAAAGTGCATAAAAACACTGGCAATTATGGAATAAATCTATTTCACACTCCAAAAGATGATTTGTGTCAGAGAATTTAACAAATTAGTACCAACTCCAACTCACCATGTGCTGCTTGCTGATGCTGTTGCTAACTCTAGACTCCTCCTTTTAGCAGAGGAAATCCACATTTTCATATAAACACTACATAGAATATGTATAGATCTAATTCTGGAGGGAATATATCTAAATAAATACAAATGTGGATTTGTTCCCCCCTCAGCACAACTGTGAAGAAAAATGTTCATTAACGTGAAAGCACCCTTTTTTTTAAATAAAAAAGGATCATCCAGTTTGTTTTTCTCAAAAAAAATTTCTTTAACTTTGACAAGAGATATTGAAATGAGAGGATGAATGAGAAGTTGCTTCACATTTTGTGAAAAATTGCACAAGTTGGAGTTTTGCTTGTCTTGGCCCAAAAGAAGTGGCCCCAAAATGATGCCAAATGTTGGGGGGGGGGGGTTCCTTTGTATTTAGATGAGTTTCTGGAGGCGGAAATGGATATAAAGCAAAACTTGGAAGCTCATAGGGAAATACATCGAGAGGACATACACCCTCCAAAAATGGATATAAATCAAAACTTGGAAGCTCATAGAGAAAGATATGGAGAGGAAATACACCCTGCTTTCTCCCAAAGTATACTAGGAGGACATGAAGGATATTTCTCCAAATAGCCCTAACACTTATTCAACACAAAAAGTGTCTAAGGTCACTTCTGGAAAAGTCCTGTTAGTTCACTGGATATTCCACACTGAACAGAAATGGAAGAAACATTGAGTGATGTAGACTAAACCTGAATTCATTTTTATATAATCAAATCAGACCTATGTTCCATATTCCAATCTATACATAAACTGTAATATATGTAAATGTGGAATTAATCAGCAGAGATTCCATATTCGCATCTATTTCATGATGTTTTTTTTAACTGCAGAAATTTCAATTTCTGCAATTTAATTTTCAATAAAAAAGGATCATCCAGTTTGTTTTTCTCAAAAAAAATGTATTAACTTTGACAAGAGATTTTGAAATGAGAGGGTGAATGAGAAGTTGCTTCACATTTTGTGAAAAATTGCACAAGTTGGAGTTTTGCTTGTCTTGGCCCAAAAGAAGTGGCCCCAAAATGATGCCAAATGTTGGGGGGAGGGGGTGTTCCTTTGTATTTAGATGAGTTTCTGGAGGTGGAAATGGATATAAAGCAAAACTTGGAAACTCATAGAGAAATACATGGAGAGGACATACACCCTCCAGAAATGGATATAAATCAAAACTTGGAAGCTCATAGAGAAAGATATGGAGAGGAAATACACCCTGCTTTCTCCCAAAGTATACTAGGAGGACATGAAGGATATTTCTCCAAATAGCCCTAACACTTATTCAACACAAAAAGTGTCTAAGGTCACTTCTGGAAAAGTCCTGTTTGTTCACTGGATATTCCACACTGAACAGAAATGGAAGAAACATTGAGTGATGTAGACTAAACCTGAATTCATTTTTATATAATCAAATCAGACCTATGTTCCATATTCCAATCTATACATAAACTGTAATATATGTAAATGTGGAATTAATCAGCAGAGATTCCATATTCAGATCTATTTCATGATGTTTTCAAATTGCAGAAATTTTGTTAATTTCTTCTTAAAACAGTTCAAAAGTGCATAAAAACACTGGCAATTATGGAATAAATCTATTTCACACTCCAAAAGATGATTTGTGTCAGAGAATTTAACAAATTAGTACCAACTCCAACTCACCATGTGCTGCTTGCTGATGCTGTTGCTAACTCTAGACTCCTCCTTTTAGCAGAGGAAATCCACATTTTCATATAAACACTACATAGAATATGTATAGATCTAATTCTGGAGGGAATATATCTAAATAAATACAAATGTGGATTTGTTCCCCCCTCAGCACAACTGTGAAGAAAAATGTTCATTAACGTGAAAGCATCTTTTTTTTCAATAAAAAAGGATCATCCAGTTTGTTTTTCTCAAAAAAAAATTCTTTAACTTTGACAAGAGATATTGAAATGAGAGGATGAATGAGAAGTTGCTTCACATTTTGTGAAAAATTGCACAAGTTGGAGTTTTGCTTGTCTTGGCCCAAAAGAAGTGGCCCCAAAATGATGCCAAATGTTGGGGGGGGGGGGGTTCCTTTGTATTTAGATGAGTTTCTGGAGGCGGAAATGGATATAAAGCAAAACTTGGAAGCTCATAGAGAAATACATCGAGAGGACATACACCCTCCAAAAATGGATATAAATCAAAACTTGGAAGCTCATAGAGAAAGATATGGAGAGGAAATACACCCTGCTTTCTCCCAAAGTATACTAGGAGGACATGAAGGATATTTCTCCAAATAGCCCTAACACTTATTCAACACAAAAAGTGTCTAAGGTCACTTCTGGAAAAGTCCTGTTTGTTCACTGGATATTCCACACTGAACAGAAATGGAAGAAACATTGAGTGATGTAGACTAAACCTGAATTCATTTTTATATAATCAAATCAGACCTATGTTCCATATTCCAATCTATACATAAACTGTAATATATGTAAATGTGGAATTAATCAGCAGAGATTCCATATTCAGATCTATTTCATGATGTTTTTTTTAACTGCAGAAATTTCAATTTCTGGCAATTTAATTTCAATAAAAGGATCATCCAGTTTTGTTTTTCTCAAAAAAAAT
>JAGFBZ010001140.1:0-41720 GCA_018398805.1 Hirundichthys speculiger
CCGTCGATTTCTCCTGAAGACTTGGCCATCTTCTGTTTTGACGTTGTAAGATCTTGGACTCACTTCCTCAAGAACGGTTGCTCTCTTGCTCCAGGTGTTGGAATCATGTACTCTTACTGTGTCATGCCTAGCCAGTGGTACTAAGTTCTTTGTTGACTTGTCATAATTTGCCTTTTGTCTCTTTTGCAGGTGTTTTTGTTTTTGTTTCACTTCCTTTTGTTTCTTCTCAGAGGTGTATGGAAGTGTGGTGCGTAGTCTGCGTCCCATAAGAATTTCTGCAGGGGACAGGCCATGCTCAAGAGGGGAAGCTCGATAACTCAGCAGAGCTAAGTATGGATCTGAGTGACTTTCCTGTGCTTTCTTGAGCAGCTGCTTGACTATGTGCACACCTTTCTCTGCCTTTCCGTTTGATTGAGCATACAGGGGACTAGAAGTCACATGACGAAAGTCATATTCCTGTGCAAAATCCTGGAACTCCTTGCAGCTGTAGGAGGGACCGTTGTCACTGTACACTACTTGAGGAATCCCATGCCTTGCAAAGATTGATTTCATGTGCTTAATCACACAGGCCGCTGACATGTTGGGGAGCAGTGCAATCTCTGGATAGTTGGATAAGTAGTCGATTACAAGCAGGTAATTCTTCCCCTCCAAGTAGAACAAATCAGTCCCAACTTTTTGCCAGGGCTCATCAGGTATTTCTGTGATTACCATGGGCTCTTTTGGCTGCTTTGCTTGATGTTTTAGACATATAGTACATTTTGACACCATTCTGTCTATATCAGCATTTATGCTTGGCCAGTAAATTGAGATTCTAGCCCTTCTCTTGCACTTTTCCATGCCTAGATGTCCTTCATGTAATCTTTTCAGCATGTTTGGTCTCAGAGACTGAGGGATGACCACTCTGTTCTTTCTCAATAGCAGTCATTAACAAAGCTCAGCTCTCCTCTAATGTTGTAGTATTGTTGACACTCACCCCGTGGCCAATCTTTTTTTATTAGCTGGATGACTCTCTGCAGGACGACATCCTTCTTGGTTTCATCAGCGATCAGCCTGGATTTCATGTCAGACAGGGGCAGTGTCTCAGTGATCAGGTCCACATGAAGATTCACTTCATTTTCTGTGGAACACTCGGCCTGCTCCTCTCTCTGTGTGGTTGCCCTAGACAGAGCATCAGCTACCACTATGTGCTTTCCAGGTGTGTAAATCAGGTCGAAATCATATCGTTGTAGCTTCATCATGAGCCTTTGAATGCGTGGTGACATTTCACTGAGATTTTTTTTGATGATGGCTATTAGCGGTTTGTGGTCTGTCTCTGCTGCAAACTTTGGCAGGCCATACACATAGCCATGAAACTTCTGGAACCCGTATACCAGCCCTAAACACTCTTTTTCAATTTGAGCGTAGCGGCACTCAGCACTTGTCATCGTTCTCGATGCATAGGCGATAGGCTTCCAGTCTTCTCCACATGTCTGTAGCAGAACAGCTCCAATGCCATCCTTCGATGAGTCGGTGGATATCTTTATCCTTTTTGATGGATCGAAAAACGTCAACACTGGCTCTGTTGTGAGAGTTGTTTTCAGACGGGACCATTCTGCCTCATGTTCAGATGTCCACTTGAACTCACACCTGTCACGCAGTAGCTCTCTTAAGTGCCCAGTCTTGGAGGATAAATTTGGAATGAATTTTCCAATGAAATTAATCATGCCTAATGCACACCTTTTTTGTCTTCAGGTCTTGGCATTTCCAGAATTGCTTTGATCTTGCTTTTATCTGGCTCGACACCTGCTGCTGACAACTTGTCACCCAGGAAGGTGATTTCCTTCACTCCAAACTGACACTTGGATCTGTTCAGCTTCAGCTGGTACTTATGGACTCTCTGGAGCACTTCGATGAGCCTTTCATTGTGTTGCTCAAGTGTGGATCCCCACAAAATCAGATCATCGACATACACACGTACACCTTCAATGCCCTCTATGATGTGCTCCATCGTTCTGTGGAATACTTCTGGAGTGGAGCATATGCCAAAAGGCATTCTCTGGAAGCAGTAGCGCCCATAAGGTGTGTTGAAGGTGCAGTACTTTGTGCTGTCCTCATGCAGTTTCAACTGCCAGAAGCCTTGAGAAGCGTCCAATTTACTGAAGTATTTGGCACCGGCCATCTCGCTTGTTATCTCATCTCTGGTAGGTATTTGATAATGTTCTCTTTTTATGTTGTTATTAAGATCTTTTGGATCCATGCACACACGCAGCTCGCCATTCGATTTTCTGACACACACCATCAAATTCACCCATTCCGTGGGCTCTTCCACTTTCTTTATCACACCCAGTGACATCATTCTATCCAGTTCTTGCTTCAGCTTCTCTCGTAGGGGAGCTGGAACGCGCCTGGGAGCATGGACGACTGGCTGTGCATCATCCTTCAGTCGTATCTTGTAGGTGAATGGCAAAACTCCAAACCCCTTGAAGATGTCTGAGTACTGGTTCACTATTGACTCAACACTGGCCTGGCTATTAACATTGTTAATACAGTAAACCCTCTTCACTAAGCCTAAATTTTCACATGCAGTGTCACCTAATAATGAGTCATGTCCCTCCGGAACAACTACAAACATCAGGTGGTGCTCTTTTCCTTTACTTTGCACTTTCAGTTTGCATGTGCCTCTTATGTCTATGCTGTGTCCATTGTAGGCTTTCAGCTTCACTGAGCTGGGGTGGATGCGTGGTTTCACCTTCATTGCTCTGATGTCACACTCACTTATTAAATTTGCCCTTGCCCCTGTGTCTAACTTCAGCGGAATGACTGCACCGTTTATTTCCAGTGGCACAATCCACTTGTCCGTTTTAGCACAGGTTGCATTTGTGCACTGTTCAATGTCTTTTGGCTGTGCTGCTATGCTGTCTTCAGCTTGCTCTACCATCCCAACAAAGAATGAATCAGCAAGGTCCGTTTCCTCCACTGTGTGGACTCGATCACTTCCACTCTGTTTCCCTTTGGAAAAGCATTGCTTAGCAAAGTGATTTTTTCCTTTACATTTGCTACACATTTTCCCAAATGCAGGGCATTGTTTTGGTGCATGCTGACTGCCACATCTTTTGCATGAAAACTTCTCTGTGTCCTTTTGTTGTTTATTCAGTTTTCTCGGTTTTTGCATTTGCTTTACTGCAGCTACGGGCACCGTTGCACTCTCCTGTTCCTTCTGTGCACTGAATGTTTTTGCATGCAGCTTAGCCAGCTCGCTCGCGTTGCCAATTTTAATAGCCTCAGCCAACTTTAATTCAGGCTCTCTCAGCAACCTCTCTCTCACTTTTCTGTCGTGCACTCCGAACACTATTTGGTCACGAATCATCGAGTCCGTCAGTTCTCCAAAGTTACACGTCCTGGCTTTCAATTTCAAATCCGTCACAAAAGCATCAAAACTTTCAGTTTGCGATTGTATGCGGGATCTAAACACATATCGTTCGAAGGTCTCGTTCTTCTTAGGTGAACAATGATCATCAAACTTTTCCACGACTTTTTCAAACTGTCCCTCATGGTCCCGTTCAGCAAACACAAACGTATTAAATACCTCCACAGCCTGAGGTCCCGCGACGGTGAGAAGCAGTGCTATTTTCCGCGCGTCTGGCTTCGTGTCCAGTCCCAGTGCTTGCAGGTACAGGTTGAATCGTTGCTTGAACGTTCGCCATTCACAGTCCACATTTCCAGTCCAATTCAGAGGTTCCGGCAGCTTCACACTATCCATGACTTCTGTTGGACCACTCCTGGTACCATGTAATGTTTCTTGTTTAAGTGAAGAAACTCGGGTTCTGAACTAAAACGTATTTATTAACGAGCCGGGAGAATACAGGGACACCGTGATATATTCATTGTTTTTGTTCTGTTGCCTAGCAATGCACAGACACACATCCGGTGGGCACATCACAACTGTCGCCATCTGGTGGCAGGGGGTAAACTTTAACACATTCACTTATCATCACACCCTGGACTGCTGATCTGTGGACTCAAAGTGAGATTAATTTTAATTCAATAATAGTCATGACATTCTCTAGTTTCGCCTTTGCAAAGGGAGAAATCAGCTGACAGACCCCGGTCTGTCCCCTTGCTCGTCCGGCTGATTTCTGACTTCTGCAGCTCACAGGCTGGTTTTATTGACCCCTTGGGGCGTTAAACATTCTGTTAGTTAAAGGCAAATTCCCCCATTGTCCCCCGGAACAGTTCCTTCCCCCGACAAGAACACATCAGTTGTCTTTTTATTGCCTGCAACTTTATAACTCTAGCTCAGCTCGTGACCTGCAGACCTGCAAAGGCAGACCTTTTAACAACTTTAATTTTACTCTTAATTTATGTGTCCAAATATGCAAGCACAATTATAATTCCCACAACTCTTAGTGCTGCTTTTGACACAGTTGCTCATAAAATCCCACTCCACAGAGTGGGAAAGTGGATGGGTACTGGTACTGGTACTGTGTAAAATTGGTTTGAATCCTACTTGGAGAAAAGGGATCGCTTTATCTGCATGGGTAACTATGCCTCTGAGCCAACAAAGCTCACTTGTGGGGTTTCACAGGGGTCCATTTTGGGACCACTTCTGTTTAATATGTACATGCTATGTACAGTTGTGTTCAAAATAATAGCAGTCTGTTCAAAAAATTGAGTAAAGCCCAAAATCCTTATAATGGTTTTTATTTCCATGCATTGGGAACACTGAACATTATATTCTAAATCAAAACATGAATAAAAAAGCAGAAATTCTTTTCTCACTTTACAGAAAAATGAACATTGGGCTGTTCAAAAATAATTTCTGCTGTGGAATATGAAATGAAAGCGTTGAGAGAAAAAACAGTTTGAAACTTTGCACCCCATCCCAGCGCTAGAACCGCACTTCAAAAGGCATACATTTGAAGCATGACTCTGTTGTGGTCAACCTGACCTTCCCTGGACTGCTGATCTGTGGACTCAAAGTGAGATTAATTTTTATTCAATAATAGTCATGACATTCTCTAGTTTCGCCTTTGCAAAGGGAGAAATCAGCTGACAGACCCCGGTCTGTCCCCTTGCTCGTCCGGCTGATTTCTGACTCTGCAGCTCACAGGCTGGTTTTATTGACCCCTTGGGGCGTTAAACATTCTGTTAGTTAAAGGCAAATTCCCCCATTGTCCCCCGGAACAGTTCCTTCCCCCGACAAGAACACATCAGTTGTCTTTTTATTGCCTGCAACTTTATAACTCTAGCTCAGCTCGTGACCTGCAGACCTGCAAAGGCAGACCTTTTAACAACTTTAATTTTACTCTTAATTTATGTGTCCAAATATGCAAGCACAATTATAATTCCCACAACTCTTAGTGCTGCTTTTGACACAGTTGCTCATAAAATCCCACTCCACAGAGTGGGAAAGTGGATGGGTACTGGTACTGGTACTGTGTAAAATTGGTTTGAATCCTACTTGGAGAAAAGGGATCGCTTTATCTGCATGGGTAACTATGCCTCTGAGCCAACAAAGCTCACTTGTGGGGTTTCACAGGGGTCCATTTTGGGACCACTTCTGTTTAATATGTACATGCTATTGTACATATTTGAAAGTTGTGTTCAAAATAATAGCAGTCTGTTCAAAAAATTGAGTAAAGCCCAAAATCCCTATAATGGTTTTTATTTCAATGCATTGGGAACACTGCACATTATATTCTAAATCAAAAAATGAGGGAAAAAAGCAGAAATTCTTTACTCACTTTACAGAAAATGAAAAAAAAAAATGAACATTGGATATGGATATGCTTACCATCTCGACATTGGATCAAGCTTGTGAGGATATAAATAAATATGTTGGAACGTTTTCCCTGTCTCCTGCAGACTTCATGTGAATACATTGGGTATCACAAGAAACTGTGGAACACAAGTCAAACTTTCAGATTACACCGGTTGCAGAGTAAGTGGCCTGAGAGACTTGGTCAAATCAAAAAACGGCCACAATAAAAAGTCAAAAACTTTCGACGAAACCGGACTGTGTTGGAATAACACCGCGGAAGGCTTGGACTAATTACTGGACTGTGTCGGGAGCGCTCCGACACGGGATTAGACTAATTACTGGAATAGTGAAGAGCACACGCAATCGTGTGCGAATGCGGCGGCAGAAACTCGATGAGGATTTGGAGTAATGAACAGCAAGCTACCAGTGACTGTAGTCTCACTTCATGGTTGGATATTTCTGATACAAGCTGCTGGCTACTGTGGCAATAAAAGTGAGTTTGGACTTTGTTTCAAATGGCGGACGAAAGTTCCGACGGTGGCGCAGTTCCCGAGGACAGCCACAAGAGGGCAGTGCAGCACACTGAACGGTATGTGGAGGAAAAGCTGAATCAGCACATAAATGCAAGGAGAGGTAAACTGAGGCTGTTAACTGCAAAATCAAACGAGGTTGAGCTGTTAATGGGAAATGTCTGTAACTTAGAGGAAGTTAAGACAATTTTGAAAGTATTCAAAACAGTCTTTGAGGATTTTAAGGAATGTAACAGCTCAGTTTTGCTTTATCAATGAAGATGAACAAAGTGCTGACCAAGAGAACTGGTTTAAACCTAAGGAAGATAAGTTCAAGGACTTTATTAAAAAAGTAAATGGTTGGATTGCGGATGCAGAAGCTAAGTCATGTGATGTTGAGATAACCCCCCTAGACAGTGTGTCTATGGTGTCACAGTCTACTGGATCAAAGTCTAAAAGCAGCCGGTCCAGTACATCAAAGTCTAAAAGCAGCCGGTCCAGTACATCATCTGCATCCTCTGCACATCTGAAAGAAGAAGCTAAGCATGCAGCGTTGGAAGCTAAGGCAGCCGCTCTTAAATCCATAACAAGTCTAATATTATTAGAAATATGTATTTTTCTTATAAATCCCGATTGGGTCTCATCAATAATTGGGTCTAAAAGTTTTTAAGTCATTTGGCAAGTACTGAAGCAAATACCTTGTAATCAGTATTAAGTAGCAAAATTATCAATAAGAAGATGGTCTTTTTTAGGTTTTGGAATCAATGTAATCAGACCTTGTGTAAGTGTGGGAGGTAAAGCTTCTTGTTCCACACTTTCTATAATTACCTTAAGTAGAAAGGGTGCTAAGTCTTCAATAAATGTTTGATAAAATTTTGTGGAGAGACCATCAACTCCAGGAGATTTGTTAGATTTGAGGTGTTGGATGACATAAGTGACTTCCTGTAAAGTAATAATTCCGTCACAGGATTCTTTGTCATCTTTAGAAATTTTAGTGATGTTATTCAGAGAAGTGAAAAAAGAAGAAGCTGACTGATGACAGTATTTTGTTTTATACAGCTCGCTGTAAAAGCTGGAGCAAAAGTTTGCTATTCTATTAGAGTCATCAGTTATATCACCATTAATATTGAGTTGTTGGATTAAATTGAGCTTTCCATGATTTCTTTCTAAGTTAAAGAAAGAAGATGAATTCTGTTCTCCTTCTTCGATCCATCTCTTTCTTGATCTTACAAAGGCACCTTTAGCCTTAAAGGTGGGGTGGGTGTTGTTTTTTTGCAACACTTTTTACAATATTGCCTGAAAACCTTTTCACATTTCCATTGCACCCACTGAAATAAAATGTTTGCAAAAAAAACTAAACATTTTGGTCCAGTCTAGAAGGTATAATCAGAGAAAAACTCTGACCAATCAAAAAAGTGATCATCACTATTTTGATTGGCTGCCTAATACGTCCATCAAATATCACCCCTCCCTCCCTCCCTCCCTATGGTTCATGCAGTCGTGAATCATGTGAAGGCGTGGTTTCGAGGGGTGAGCTGAAGAGGAGGAGGCGGAGCCTTTGGGAGGAGGGAGGGAGTGTATATTTTCAAAATCTCACTTGAGTTGGATTGCTGGAACCGTTTTTCAAACAACACCTACTCCACCTTTAAGTAAATAGATATCATTTAGTTTAGTTTGTTCTGAGATCAAGTCAGATCGATCCCTCTTTTTCACGTTTATAATGACGACTTTGTGATTTGTCAGAAACAGGAACCCCAGTTTATCCAGTGGGGGGTGCTGTCTCACCAGCAGATCAAGGAATTGCAGAAGAAAGGACCAGAGGAACTAAAGATGTACGTAATGACGCATATTATGTCACATCCTGTTGGCGTTGTCAGAGAGAAATGAAAGTGCTGGAAAAAGATAATTAAACAACAGCATTGGCCCTTAATAATCTTAATTTTACAACAACTAAATGTCTGTACATATTATAAAACCTAATCACAACTCTTAAACACACTGCTCTTATCTTTTTTATGCTTTATATCTGGGAAGTTGAATGTTTATCAGTCTTGTTTTTGTAGAAGTTAAAGTTTTTTACTCAGTACAGTGGTACCTCAACTTACGAAATTAAGTCGTTCTGAAAGTCGTTTTCGTAAATGGAAAATTTTGTAATTAGAAACACATTTTAGCCTATAAATGGCCTAATCTGTTCCAAGGCCCCCAAAAGTTGGCCATAATTTTTTATAAATTATAAATGATACATGAAATGACATAAAAAGCTGTAAGAAATACATGTTAGAATTAGATTATTGTACAATTATTGTAATGTAAAGGACAAAGAACAAAGTACATTAAAGAATAAAAATTGTTCATTTACCTGGGTTGCTGGGTTACGCTCATACAGACAAGGGGCCCTCCAAGCCAATGGGATGCCAGGAAGGTGCTGAGCGATAGCCAATGGCAGAGCAGCTTGGACGCGCCGCTTTTTAACCGAGATACAGAGCCGACAAGTATGTTTACATTCGGTAAATCTGGGAGTTGCGAGTAGCAGCTCGTATTTTGCAAATTTTCACCTTCGTAACCTGGAATTTCTTTCATATATGGATGCAATATTTTTCCGAAGAAGCCTTTCGTTAGCTGTAAATTTCGTCAATAGATATGTTCCTAAGTAGAGGTACCACTGTAATTTATTAATTTTTTTATTAATTTTTTTAGAACGTTTAATCTTTGGAATATACAACAGTATAAACTTGAGCCACTAAAATACTGACTTTTAGGACCTGAACCCTTCACTTCTGAGAACCGTGTGGACATTATTGAAACAGCAGCAGTCTCACACTTCCTGTGGTGTGTCTAGAGAACTGAAGGAGGTTTTGGACCTCGGGAACAATCAGACCTGTATGAGGGAAGCTGTTCTGCTCCATTACTAAGTCTCTGGTCTGTGGTGGGCCACAGAGGCCGGGCTCACCCCCTCACAGACCTCCTTTATCATGGCTGTGCTGCAGACATTGCCGGATAATATTCTAGGTGAAGATGGCTCAGACAATAAGCTGATCACATCTATGGAGATATGAGCACACATCTTCACAAGCATAGTTTACTGTTACAGAGTCAATCAGAGACATGGGTAGTCCTGTTGTTGAGCTGGATTTGAAATCCTGTCACACACTTCTGTCTATGACTGTCAGTTAATATTCAATGAAATTTCAGCAAAAAGAAAAAAAAATTAAAGAGCGGGAGGGTATGTAAGGATGTAGCAGCTCAGAGAGGTAGGGTGGGGGCAAAACCATGCAGGTACTTAGAAGCAAATAAAATCACGTTAAAATAGGTCCTGAAATGCAAAGACAGCCAGTGAAATTAAGTTCAAACAGGCAAAATATGATCTTGTCAATGTCCATCCATCCATTCATCCATCCACCCATTAACTTACACTGATCCATAATTGGGACGCGGGGGAAGCAGCTTAAATTGATTGCGGTTCCTATTATAAATGTAAACTTTTAAAAGCTATAGGCCCTGATTGTACCCGTCCCCTTACCCGTTACCACTAACCTCTACCCTCAAACTGCGTGTATAGGAACCTCTGCAAACCTCTAATGCTCCGACCACCCGCAACCCATGTCGGCTCGTACAAGAGCGCGTCCAAATGGCTTTAATGCGCATTCACTTGGTCACGTGGATGTGCACACTCTACCTTTTCAATTAACTCTTGTATAAAAGCGTGATTTGGCCTCAGTTGAACCCCTGAGAAAATGGCAGAGATCGTCTTAAATGGCTTGCTCACCAGCTAAACCATAGACAACCAGAGCATGTTTACTGGGACTTTCAGGTAGCTGATAGGAATTGTTTGTCTAATTTTATTTATATATATATATATATATGTATGTATATATATATATATTATATATATATATATATATATATATATATATATATATATATATATATATATATATTAGGGGTGCAACGATACAGGTGGCTCACAGTACGGTCCGTACTGCGGTTTTTGTGTCACGATTTTGGTACAGATTCGGTACAGTTTCAGACCACCCGTCATGGGCGTAACCACGCATTCTTTGGGGGGGTCATGTCCCCTCCAATACTGGGAAAATACCAATCTGTCCCCCCCAATATTATGTGTAAATATGTTAAATATTTCCTCTTTTTATGAAACCTGGCTCAACAGTCCGTCTCTTGTTATTTACGAATATTTACCGATCAATTTATTTCCGTTTTTAAGGAAAACTAAAGTGTGTGACCCCCCCCTCCCAGTTGTACACTTGGTTGCGCCCATTTAACGCCTCTCGGTTTGAAGCGCCGGCTCCGACAGAGGAAACAATAGAGAAAGAAAGGAGGAAGCAATGTCTACCCAAAAAGCAGAAAAAACAGGACATATGAAGTTTTTTCAGACAGTAAGCAACTAGATAGCTAAAGAGGAGTGATGTCATACAGAGTGTGTTAATTTTTAAATTAATTTGAAATATTTAACTTGTTAAAAAGGGCTCAGTTTGTTAGATGAGCTAGCTAGCTTGAAGTGAAGAGACTGTATCATATATGATGTGTCTTCCGTGTGTGCTGCTGTTTTCTCTCTCCGTGTGTATGTGTGTGTGTAACGCTAGTAATACAAGCAAAATATTCAATGTATCAAATTAAAATGATCTCAGGGTCAGTTATTGTTCTTCTGGTACAACAATAATATCTGGTCATAATGCAGGCAGCACAGAGAGACCGGGAGAGGGATTGTGTAAGGACAGGCCACACTATTTTTTTAATGTCAAATGAATAAATCTGTATATATATTCAATTAACCTCAATATTTTACATTTAATTCTTTGTACAAATATATGATTTCATTCACATTAAACATTTCAGTGTAAATGTGCAGACATTCATTTTGAGACAAATCAACAAAATACAAATTAACTTGGAATTAAAAGTCCATCGTGTGCTATGGACTTTTTGTCGTTCCAATCACAATATTTACATCAACATGCTTTAGGCATGTAATTTTTCCCCGCTGGAAGCTATCCTATTTGCTACTATCTCAGAGAAATTGTAGACTATTCCTTTAAATGTGATTTCAGATGGTCAATAAATAAAAATCACAGAACCAAAGCCGGGCTGCACATTAAAGTGATCGGGAGCTTTCCCGGCCCAAACCATCGATGTGACCACGGGGACAACTAATTTTAACAAATTTTTTTGTCACTTCTTTTGTCTTCTTCTTCTTTTGTAATATCAATTAAGTTGCAACCGCCCGTTGCATCATAGTGGATTAAATAGGTCCACAGCCCCTTCCTAGAAAATCTGTGGTTCTACTAGCATGTAAGCAGCATAATTCCCCCCGACCCCTCCCACGTGTTTCAGGTGGTTTGGCCCAAGGCTCGTCTTTACTGTAAATCACACTGGCACGAAACAGAGCGCCAGTGATGGAAAGCAGAAAGAGGCTGGGCGGAACGGAGAGGGCTAAAATAAAAAAAAGGAGGCGGTGGCCAAATGTGCCAAATTAACTGACATCTTCGCAAGACAAGCTGGTAGGTTACTGAAAGAGAGATGGATAATTGACCTGGTTGTGAATTTTATCATATAACGTGGCAAGCGTTTGCAACTGTCACAACTGTCAACTTAAAAATGTCACAATGTAGATATAGGATTATCTATGCTTAAAGTGCATTCATATTTCCATAGAAGAACCGAAAACTTGTTGCTTTAAATGCCAGTTAACCATTTTGATGAACAGAGTTGCCAAACGCTTCATTACGCTTTATTTGTAGCCTGCCTGTATTAGCACCAACGTGCACAGGTTAACGCAATTAGACATATTAAACAGGTTGTGTAACAGGCTATTTGTTAGGGTATTAAATGCATGTCAAACATGCTATTTAGGCTGCATTATTTAGAAGTGCTGTATACCAATATTGCACTTGGTTCGTGGGCGTGGGGGCAGGTGTTATTAAAAAAAATATTCTTAATAATAATAGGCCTAATAATTAAAATAGGCTACTCGAGAGTGTGCACGTTCTACATGCCTTAGCTTCTCTGCAACTGTAGCCTATTTCGTCTCGCCGTTATATCATGCATTTCCACAGGCGTGCAAACATTAACAACTCAATGTTAACTGTCTTTTTCATGGTTATGGAATGTTTTGTAGCATCAGCGCAGGATGCCAGAACCACTGATGATCCAGATGAGGGCAGGACTGCTGAAGGGCCAGGTAGAGGAAGAGAGTTAGTCAAGATAAGGAACTTTGATTTGTGAAGACTTCTTTATCATTATCTTTATTTTATTTGAATTTTAATTATACATTGTTAAAGGGGCTTGAATAGTTGTATGCCATAATCTAAATAAAATAAAAGGCATTGTGAGAGAATTGTTTTTTGTTTTATCTTTTTCTATGTACTCAAATTTGTCCTCCGTATCAGAGTGGCCTGAATTTGAATTAAATTCCCGGACTGAGAAAAGGGCCCACTCCGGGCCCAGCACAGAACTGTGGGAAATGCACCTTTAAAAAAAATTCTGGAGGAGGGCTTTCATTTGGACCCCCCCAATGTCTATACCATGGTTACGCCCTTGCCACCCACTACCCTAAACCTGCGATCACAAGATACTGAGTTTGCGGAAAGCGCAACTCGCATGTCGGCGCGTAAAAGAGCACATCCAAATGGAATAAATGTGCAGCTGTGTTAACTGTGGAAAATTATATATATAGTAGGGGTGTAACAGTATGCAAAAATCCCAGTTCGGTACGTACCTCGGTTTTAAGGTCACGGTTCGGTACATTTTCGGTACAGTATGGGAACAAAATGCAAAACCTTTTTCTTCAACAGTGTGTTGTTTATTTAGCCAAACATTTTCAATATACAAACACTCACTAGGGACCAAGGTAGCAAGAACATACCTGTCAAGTGTGGGATTTGAAAATAAGGGAAATTTTCTGGGGCCCACCACGAGCAGTATCTCTTACATTTTAGGTGTACAGAAAAGCTAAAATCACAGCTACACTACTTCTTTATACTTCAGCCAGCTCTTTTGTTTCCTGTGTGCCATTATTGGACAAATTGATCAATCCAGGTGTGTCTGACCATTGCTGTGAGGTCAGACACACCTGGATTAATCAGTTTGTTAATTAATGGCACACAGGAAACACAGCAGGAAGTAGTTCAGGAAGTAGTGCAGCTGTTTATAAAGCCACAATGACATGTGAACATTCATTATAACCTAAACGAAAACACTAAAGGGGTTTATATGAAGTGTATTTATTTAAAGGGATTTGCATTTTTTGTTAATTTCACATTGCTTGTAATTACATTTACATTTGATTTTCATTCTACACATTGTTTTCATTTCATATTGCTCTTCTTTTACAGTTTTTCATCTCATTTCACATGACTTTTCTTTACTCTTTTAATGACTTGTTGTACTCATTTGTTGCAGACTGAATTCTTTATGACTGTTTTGGAAGGAGAGTATTTGTGGACTGGTCCAGAGTAGTTTATTTTATATGAGAGAAGAGCGCAAACAGTTCTGTTGTCCAACTACATCCTATTCTCTGTAATAATCGTTTTTTTCTTAGCGCGCTGTCACTCATGGGATGTCACACATTAACTTCGCAACATCTACCACCTACAGTACCTGTAGTAGCTACTGCTGTGGCAGTTATCGTGACATCTACCACCTACAGTACCTGTAGTAGCTGCTGCTGTGGCAGTTTTCGCGACATCTACCACCTACAGTACCTGAAGTAGCTGCTGCTGTGGCAGTTATCGTGACATCTACCACCTACAGTACCTGTAGTAGCTGCTGCTGTGGCAGTTATCGTGACATCTACCACCTACAGTACCTGTAGTAGCTGCAGCTGTGGCAGTTATCGCGACATCTACCACCTACAGTACCTGTATTAGCTGCTGCTGTGGCAGTTATCAGGACATCTACCACCTACAGTACCTGTAGTAGCTGCTGCTGTGGCAGTTATCACGACATCTACCACCTACAGTACCTGTAGTAGCTGCTGCTGTGGCAGTTATCGTGACATCTTCCACCTACAGCACCTGTAGTAGCTACTGCTGTGGCAGTTATCGTGACATCTACCACGTACAGTACCTGTAGTAGCTGCTGCTGTGGCAGTTATCGCGACATCTACCACCTACAGTACCTGTAGTAGCTGCTCCTGTGGCAGTTATCGTGACATCTACCACCTACAGCACCTGTATTAGCTGCTGCTGTGGCAGTTATCATGACATCTACCACCTACAGTACCTGTAGTAGCTACTGCTGTGGCAGTTATCGTGACATCTACCACGTACAGTACCTGTAGTAGCTGCTGCTGTGGCAGTTATCGCGACATCTACCACATACAGTACCTGTAGTAGCTGCTGCTGTGGCAGTTATCGTGACATCTACCACCTTCACTACCTGTAGTAGCTACTGCCAGGCCCAGACTGGCCATCGGGAGAACCGGGAGGTTTCCCGAAGTGCCGGCCTGTGATTGGCCTGCTGGCCTGCGTCTCTCTCTCTCTCTCTTTTTTTAAGTCTGCCGGTCAGCCGGCGCTGCGGCTATCTGACTTTTTTTTTTCTAAGTCAGAGAGGCAGGCCTGGCCAATCAGAGGCCACTCAGGCCAGTAGCATGTGAGGAGGACAAGGCGATTGGTTTGTTTTGATTAACACCCGCCCCAACAGTCCGTGTCAACCACACAGACAGCTGCGGAGGAAAGGGGGGGGTGTGACACTGATGCTGCAGTCGCGCTGTGTGTGTAGCGAGCGCCGAGCAGAGCGGAAGAGTCGATGGCTTCGACTAAACCATGGACCCCAACCTGGGTTAAAAAAAAAGAAAAGGCGGTGCCGAGAGGGAGAGACAGAAAAAAAGAAAGGCGCTGGAGGAGGATGCGGCCAAATGCCCCCCCCTGCAAGTAAGTTATGTAAAAAAACAACAACAACAACAACAAAAAACACTGGTTCTTGAGGTCCAGGGACCTGGGTCCTTGAGGCTGTACACTTTTACACAGTAGGCTATAGGCCCTGGCTATGAAATTAAACAAGCCACTTTTTATTTACTGTTATCGTTCTATTATTACGTATATCAGTGGTCTTCAACCGGGGGTCCGCGACCCCTAGGGGGGCCGTGGAGGTACTGCAAGGGGTCCTCTAACTTAAAAAGAAATAAAGGCAATTTTAACCAAAATAATTTGAGAGTTAAAAAAAAAATAAATTAAAAAAAAAAAAAAAAAAAAAAAAAAAATATATATATATATATATATATATATATATATATATATATATATATATATATATATATGTATATACAGTCATGGAAAAAATTATTAGACCCCCCTTGTTAAAAATTATTAGACCCCCCTTGTTTTCTTCAGTTTCTTGTTCATTTTAATGCCTGGTACAACTAAAGGTACATTTGTTTGGACAAACATAACGATAACCACAAAGATTGCTCATAAGAGTTTTATTTAAGAGCTGATATCTTACCATTTTCCATGGTTTTCTTGATTATAACCTAAATCACTTAAGTTTTTACATCAATAGTTATGGCGTTGTACTGCCAAAAACACTGCTTTTATGCATTCAGTGTTTTCTTTTCTGTCTGTTTTAGTCACATGATGATGTTTAGTGATACCAGGTATTAGGGGTCCCAGCTCTGTTTTTCTCTCATCCAAGGGGTCCCTGGGCTCAAAAAAGTTGAAGACCCCTGACGTATATGAATACAAGGGCACAATAAGTGAGACATAGGCTACACTATCTTACTATATGAACTATACACCTTTTCGACTTGAAAATTGTGGACATGCGCCCCCTAGTGGCCCCGCCATAACTGGAGGGTGCGGTGCTCCACCAACTAACCCAAACACAGCAGCGTGGAGCATTTGTTATGGATAACGCAGACATGTCTTGGATTGATGATGTTAGGCA
The DNA here is from genome assembly GCA_018398805.1 of Hirundichthys speculiger. Lineage (NCBI taxonomy): Eukaryota > Metazoa > Chordata > Actinopteri > Beloniformes > Exocoetidae > Hirundichthys > Hirundichthys speculiger. The sequence continues at coordinate 16,150 of JAGFBZ010001140.1, forward strand.
GTGGCCTCCAGTTACAGATGAAGGTAGTTTATCGCTGTTTTTAATGATTGGTTATGGAAATAGCATGATCTATTCCCATAATCAAACACTAAAAGCTGTGGAACGCTGCAACGCTGGTTATAACTAACGTCAACAAGCCATAAAGATTATGCTACTGTAACGTTAACGCTAGCGGTAAATTAGGCTATGTGTTAATGTTATATTTAATTTATTTTATCACTCTCCTAAGTCACTCATTCATTCATTCATTCATTGATTTATAGGCTTGTGCTAGCGCCGAGGGCTACAGTAGCGTCATACTGCTGTTCTTTCGGCCAGAATCGTCCGGGACTCTCAGCGAGACTATGAGTAGTACGAGATTGAATGTTAATGAAAACTCACCCGGCTGTATTCATTTGGAACAAAGTCCTTTCTGTTGATATTTTTCACCCACGTCTTCCTAACTTCTTGTTCCGCAAACAAGGCAGTCTTCGTGCAGTAAAGGCTTGTGTATTTCACATACTTTCTTCTTCCATTGTTGAATTTTCACGCCATTGTTGGCACAGATTATGGCGGAACATGTATTCCCACTCGACCGACTCGACATTATAAAAATATATATTTGTAGAAAGACAAAAACACTGGTTAATCTGCGAAATCTGTGAAATCGTCGCTCTGTAGCACCCTCCAGCAATGGCGGACGGCGTACTTCCGGGGGGCTGGCCCGAAAAGGTCTATAGTGTATGGAAAAACACTGTAAGCATATGTTTGCTATTCAAAGGTGGTGATGGTGATGACATAAGTCCTGCTGGTACTTCAGGAGAAGCCAGTGCAGAGCAGTTGGCAGAAGGTACAGAATCATTTCTAGAGCAACAACATACAAGTTGCAGACATAACACCAACAGGCACTGCCATTTGACATAAATGGTTCTCATTTCTATTAAGTACTAGTGGTGTTGAATTTTGCTGTCTGTTGCTGACTTGCTGTTATGTATCCCAGCCCTATATTAGAATATGAGTCAACATTATGTGATTGCTTATTAGGGACTATACTCTCGGACTGTATTATACATTGCGTCTATCAGTGCGTGCATGTTCTGTGAACATGTATTCAAAGGCTATCCCCTCATAGCTGATTAATTGTTTGATTTGGACTTTGTTGTCTTTGTTTATTAGGTTATATTGTAGGCTACACATAAAAATTATGCCAAAGAGGCAGTTGACATTCCACGTGATATGATGTTTAAGTAACCTTGGCACTGCGTTAACACAAAAGTTACTGTATATTCCTAACTTTGTTTGTACATAGGTCCCATATTTGAACTTCTATTTGGAATGCAGTGTGTGTGTGTGTGTGTTCGTGTACATGCGTGCCAATGCATATAGGTGTGGGCGTGAACGTGCGCGTGTGGGCAAGGCCAGGGTGGCCTGGTTACATGACTGACTCCTGGCCTGAAAAAGTCTCCCAGTCCGGCCCTGGCTACTGCTGTGGCAGTTATCACGACATCTACCTCCTACAGTACCTGTAGTAGCTGCTGCTGTGGCAGTTATCGCGAGACAAGTGACAGATCGGGAATGTTTGTTTTGTTTTGTTTTGTTTTGTTTTTTTTACTTCGCCCGATGCGGTATTACTTTTTTTTAATAACGCAGGATAAAATACGGGAGATTTACAGGAAAATACTAATACGGGAGGACGGCGGGAAAGAAGAGTAAAATACGGAACTTTCCCGGCCAAAACGGGATACTTGACAGGTATGATTTGGACCCGGAACCGACCCGACCCGAGTCTTTAGTGTCCGACCACGAACTGAACCAAGACACCTGGATAGAACCGAGACAATTCAGCCCATAGTTGCTCAGGTTAAAGTTGTCTTAGCGTTGAATAAAACTTGATTTTCTTACCCAAAGTTGTCTTCTTCTACCGATTGAGTTGCTACATAGGCTACGTGATGTAAACAACAATAAATCCACGTTGTTATTTTCTTTGTGGATACAGATGCTATTGGTAGCAACTGCTAACGCTAATAGCCTACAACAGTCAGGACATGTGGTGAATATGTTCTCTCATCCAGCGTTCATGTTGCTGATCCGTTGTGCTTTACAGCTGCCGGGCAAACCGCTAATAACACACTACGACTACACGATTGATTCATGACAAACACGCCACGTTAATAATCATTTAATTGCCCCAAGTCCTGACATTGGCTGCCACCGCCAATATCTTTAACTCTCTCTGGAGTAAACGTAGACCTAGCCTGTCAGAGAGCACCGACCGGACCCGAGACTAACTACCGATTCCGACCCGAACCCGGAGTCACGTCTTTTGAATGGACCCGAGACCTGATTCAGCTCGGGTCAGAACCTCGGGTTTTCCGGTTGTTCCGAAGACCTCTAGCTGTGAGTCTATTCTTCTAGGTCTGTGATGGCTGCATATAAAAACACATATAAACTGACTGTATACGTTCGGTACAGCACTTTACTGCACCGAAGGTCTGTTCGGTACGGTTCAGTACGAACACATTGTACCGTTACACCCATTATATATATATATATGTATATATATGTATATATATATATATATATATATATATATATATATGTATATATATATATATATATATATATAAGGGCTGTCAAAGTTAACGCGTTAACGCGTGATTAACGCAAAATCATTTTAACGCAACTAATTATTTTAACGCGAGATTAACGCGAAGCTTCGCCTGGCCCTCGATGTAAAATAGTAGAGAGGAGAGTAGGTTTAATGAGCCTCGGGCCCCGCCGTAGTTGTAGTCCTGTAGTCCTCCGTAGTCCTGTCAAAACAGGAAGTCATGCACTGACGTGGACGGCCATGCCGCAGACAGACAGACGTAAACAAACCTCTGTTAAAAGTTGTTGGGAAAATGGATACAAAAGATACTATTTTGAATGGTAAGTTCAGCTTCAAAACCTTGCCTGATGGCTAACTCCACAAGATAAATGTTGTTTGTGTTTGCTGTCGATGTGAATTTAGTTACCACCGGAGTCCCGACTACTGAAATATCACTTGTCAGCTAATGAGAGCGCTGATGCAGAGCCCCCCCCCCCCCCAAACCATGAAAATATTTTGTATGAAGAACATAAGAAAAAATATTGAGTATATATATAATATATATAATGGATTTGGCATTGTAGCAATAAATAAACATGCATTTGTTTTGCATAAAGCAAGCATTTGTGTACTCTCATATTAGGCAAGGGAACTTTATTTGTAGAGCACAATTCGTACACAAGGCAATTCAAAGTGCTTTACAGATGCATAAAATCACAAGAAGGCAAATAGAATCATTCCATACAAGCATAAAAAATAATCAATAATAAATAAATTAATTAATAAAAAAATTAATTAATTAAATTAAAAATGAAGAGTGCAGATAAAATCCTTCCAGTCATCATCTTCACATCTAAACAGAACTGTTTTCAGTCTGGATCAGAACATTGTCAGAGTTCAGGTCTGTCTCACATCTGCTGGAAGACTGGTCCAGATTTTAGGAGCATAAAACTGAAATGCAGCTTCACCTTGTTTAGTCCTGACTCTGGACACCAGCAGGAGACCACTCCCTGAGGTTCTCAGAGTCCAGGTTGGTTCAGATGGATCTAACATGTCAGAGATGGACTTTGGAGCCATGAAGAGACTTGAACACAAGTAGAGCTGTTTTAAAGTCTATTCTCTGAGAGACAGGAAGCCAGAGATCTCAGGACTGGACTAATATGGTCATATTTCCTGGTTCTAGTCAGGACTCGTATTAATAAGAGTAATACAACTTGAAAAAGATCTGTATAAGGTAGATTTAGAACAGATAAAAATATGCGATTAATTTGCGATTAATCATGATTAACTATTGACAGTCATGCGATTAATCTGATTAATTATTTTGAGAAATTGACAGCCCTAATATATATATATATATATATATATATATATATATATATATATATATATATATATATATATATATATATATGTATGCCTACTCTTCACCTCATGCACAAGCTGCTTTATCTTATCAAAGGCAATGGCTGTTGACGCACTGATTGGTTTAACAAGTGAAACGCCCTAATTGTTGTGTGATTGGTTTAAATACATAGATTCCATGATGTAATGACTTATAGGGGGTATAGGAAATTACATCTGTTATTATATGGGTTACACACCTGTGAGTGCAAGTCATGTAACGTTCCGTAACAGTTCACTATCCCTATGTTATCCCTACATAGCAGTTAGAGCAGATTTGGCCGAAGATCGGGCCTTTAGACTCTTAAGAGTCTTATGTTTATGTTTATGTAATCATTATATTTAGTCATTTGTGTGCTCTCCTCTCTCTGTCCTCCATCCTCTCTCTGTCCTCCATCCTCTCTCTGTCCTCCATCCTCTCTCTGTCCTACACCCTCTCTCTGTCCTCCATCCTCTCTCTGTCCTCCGTCCTCTCTGTCCTCCATCCTCTCTCTGTCCTCCATCCTCTCTCTGTCCTCCGTCCTCTCTGTCCTCCATCCTCTCTCTGTCCTCCATCCTCTCTCTGTCCTCCGTCCTCTCTCTGTCCTGTCACTACCCTCTTTTCTTTCTTTACCCAGCTGGTCTTCATCAGGAAGGTCCCCCCATATGAATCCTCTTAAAGTGGAGTTTTTTCTTGCCACTGTTTGGCTTAAAGTTTTTTTTCTCCCTCTGTGGTAGTTTTTTACTTGCCACTATCCTTGATTTGGATTTAATATTATAATTTTAGTTAATGATATTTGCTCGGGGGTCATGATCTGGGTCTCTGTAAAGTGCCTAGAGACAATTGACATTGTAACAGACGCTTTAAAAATAAATTGAATTGAACTGAATTGAATTAAGAACATTTTACATCCATATTCATTTACATATGACACGTGCAGGTTAGGGTTAGGGTTAGCGTTAGGACTTTAGAGAACAAATGATCAAGTGCCTTGCTGATGTTATTTCTGGAGTTCTGAAGTTTAGGAGTGGATAGGGTGTAACTGTCTGTCAGCAAACTTGTCTTAACATTTTAATTGTTTGCTGCCTCTCCCTTCTTCTTCTTCATCCTCCTCCGTCTCTCTCTTCCTGGTTCTTTGTTGTGGTGAAAGAGGGAAAACAGTAGGTGAAGATGACCAGTCCGTATCACTGTCTGTGTCACTGCTGGTGTCGCCGTGTACACGACTGCCGAGAAACCGATTGTTGCTTGTGTTTTCTTGATTGTCATCATCCTGTCTTGGCCTCTTCCTGGATCTGCCCAGCACTGAACTGAAGAAGGGCACTGTCTTATCTTCAGAGTCATCCTCAGCATCTGTATCAATCTCTCTTTCAGCGGCAGGGAAGACATGGCAGGATTCCTCTTCTCTTGGCCTCATTCCTGATTGTCCAGGAAGGAGATCTTCTGCTGCTACAAGCTTAATGACTTCCTCTTCAACTTGAGGTTCAGGCAAAGCTGGGCAGTGGCAGCCTCTTGTTCCAACATTTGAGGAGGCAAAAGGATAAAGGGTCCTGCAAAATAATTTAAACAACACTGTCATGATAGAAAGCATTCCCTTACTCTACAGCAGAGTTAATCAATTAAAATTCCAATGGGTCCAGTCCAGGGCAGGAATTTCATGGCGGCCATGGGCGTCGTAGCCCTTCTTCTTGGCCGTGATGCCCTTCCGACAATTGGTTGCTTAACGGCCACTGTGGCCTTGGTGCCCTGCTCTCTCCCCTTCCTTCGGCTATCATCAAGTTTGCGCCGTAGTGCCCATTGGTAGGCCTACCTGTATTAAAGCTAAACAATCGGAGCGGAGGTGTGTCCTACTGCGGGATCCGACCATAACTCTACGGCCGCACAGCATCTATTTCCATTAACGTTCTGTCTGTGGGATAAACAGCACAACGATACCACAAAGACGACATTAAAGGTAGGTGTTCAAAAAGCCATATGTTTTCTGGATCAAATAGCTTGTCAATAAGGCTAACGACTTTGAAGATTGAGGCCTGGACTATAAATCATAATAAATCACTCCCAACTTTGAATTGATAGAGTTGCTAGACTTGGTTGTAGCAGTAGCCTATTAGCCTCCCTGAGGGGGACATAGCTATCCACCAAGCTAAATCAAGACTTCTGTAACTCTTTCGTGTCATATCTTATTGCTATAGCCTACTATGGGCCTGATTTACTAAAGGTTTGCGTGCGTAAAAACGTGTGCAAACTTGACACCACCCGCAAACCAATGTGCAAGCTGATCTACTAACAGCGTGCAAAGAGGACTGCGCCTCTCAAATGAGCAAAATAGCACACGCTGTTCATTTAGCTCTTTTGCCCTGATGAATAATCAATATGGGGCGTACCCGCCAGAAAGTGCTAAATACTGGGAGGGGAAAATGCAAATAGGGCCATTTACCACGCAATGAGATTTACCAACCCTGAAAGTAATTGCGGGGATTGTGATTGCGTCTGTATTTAATACGTTCGAAAGGAAGGTGCTAATCTGCCCAGCATTACGCACCGATGGCAGCTGTTATTGTGGCAAGGAGGCGACATCGCCAAAATCAAAGAATACGCAGAGAGAGAGTCTTTCGGACTCGTGTAAATTTGTTTGGAATGAATGAAAACCAGATAGTTGAAACTTGAGGCAGTGTTTCTACTAGAAAAAATTGGCACCGGACAATGTGACCGGCAGGTTTTCAATTTACCGGACAAATGTTGGAAATTCCGGTCACATAGGCTATATGAATTTACTGAGGTTAAAAATAAATCATATGCAGTAGTACGATATCAATGCATGTCATTTAATAGTGTTTTTCTTGAAAAACAGGCGATTTCAAATAAAATAAGTCCCGTCAATTGACTCACGAGCGTAACTTAAAAAAATAAATAAATAAATATTGCAGAAGCTTGCGCTCTTCTGACTCCGCTGCGCTGTTTTAATGCGGTTCTGCAGAGAGAAACCTCTCTCTGCTGGCACACTGGAGACAGGGATCAGCAGGCTATCTGGGCCAGTTGAGCCCACTCGGGGTAGATTTCACTGAAATCCCCGATGAGAACTTCACAGGCCGTTGAGAAGTTCAAGCCTCCATAACCGCGGAGCGCTGTCATTACGGAGACGGCGTCTCTGCGCGCACCTGTGGCATCAATGAGTGGAGCTGTGGCTGGAGCCGACTCGTCCTCACACACTACTCATTCGTAAAAAAAGTATATGTTTTTTCATAAAATCCATCCATCCATCCATCCATTAGCTTCCGCTAATGGATGGATGGATGGATGGATGGATTTTATCCATCCATCCATCCATCCATCCATCCATCCATCCATCCATCCATATATTTTAGCTTCCGCTAATGGATGGATGGATGGCCCCGAAGTCGGGTCGCTGGGGCAGCAGCTTCAGCAGAGAGGTCCAGACCTCCCTACCCCCGGCCGCTTCCACCAGCTCCTCTGGGAGAATCCTGAGGCGTTTTTCATAAAATGATGTGGAAATAGCCCATTTTATTACAACTGAAATTGTGCTTGGGAGGAGTATTTTCACCGGACATTTTGACCGGAGAGATCATAAAATCCCGGACTTCCGCATATTTTACCAGACAAAGTCCGGCAATTACCAGACAACGGAAACCCTGACTTAAGGGCTGATTTGGAGCCGGTCACAAGCACATGCAAAAGGAGAAATATTTTATTTGAATGTTAAATCGAGTATTATTCAGCAAAAGGTTGCCACAGGAGGCACATTCATTTTTTTATTTGTGATAATAAATAAATCACGTGTTTTCATGGAGAAAAAAGTGTTTCTTATTGTGCGCCTACCTTGTTCTGCAGTTGGCTCTAGCGTGTCAGACCCCAGTATCATCTGCTCCTCGCAGAAGGTGAGCTGCACCTGCTGCTTTTAGAGGCATCTCTTCCGCAGGCCCTCCACCTGTCTTGTTTGCCGAAGTTTTATTAAAGGCCACTTTTTCTTTAGTTCTTTGCCTTATATCTTGCCACCTTCTTTTAACCTCATCTGCCGTTCTTTTTGTTTTACCAACTGCATTTATTCTATCGCAGATTTTCTCCCATATTGCGTTTCTTTTGGTAATGTTTATTTCTTTGCTGTAGTTCATGAATGTGTTTATTTGCCTCTTCCACTAATATCTCTAACTCCAACTCGTCAAATTTCATTTTGCGCTTGCGTCTATCCTGCTTTCCATCCAGACTCTCCATGGCGCAAACCGTAAGACACGCAACACCTCATTTAAATACTGCGGTTTGCACCCGTTATCAATTGCGCGAGCATTCTTAGTTGATCACCCGCAAAACACACAACAACAGCACGCGCAAACTTTTTCAGTGCACACGCAATTTAGTACTCTTTATTTAGGATCTTAGTAAATCAGGCCCTAAGTGTAGTAGTAGGACTACTGTTCCCAGAATGCACTGTTCTTGGGCTGTAAGCAAGATGCGACTTCCTGGTTTGGTTGAAGTAAACCCGCTGCACACTGGAGTCACGGCGTCCAAGTGATCATTATACATGGTGTCAGAAGTGGCGAACTCTAATAGTTTTTGTGTGTAACAGCGAGCACTGAAGAAAAAGTTTTTTGCGCAGTGTACAACGTGAAAAGACCGGTATCCGGGCGGTAAACCAGCTCGTCAGTGGAGAGTTGCAGAAACCGCGCGCCTGCAGGCAGAAGGAGGAGAACTACAGAGCACAGAGTCCGACGCATCAACCAGCGATCCTGAACGTGAGAACACGAGGGAACCAGCAACACAGATGGCGACGGCTGTACAAATAACTCCCCAGAGCAATTTGACTTTTCAAGCCCAGCAGACTGGCCTCACTGGATAAGGAGATTTGAGAGGTTCCGCATTGCAACGGAGCTTGATAAAAAAGACGAGGAATATAAGGTGAATTCACTCCTGTACGCAATGAGTGATGCAGCAGATGATGTATTGGCAGTTTTACCATTGAATGATTCGGACAAAAAGAAATATGACTCTGTTAAAAGAGCATTTGAGCAACACTACATTGGGAAACACAATGTTATTTTTGAAAGAGCTCAGTTCAATGTTAGACGTCAGCAAGATGGAGAGACAACAGAGACATACATCACAGCTGTACATAAACTTGCAGAAAATTGTGGCTTTGGAGCACTGAAAGATAAACTCATTAGAGACCGAATTGTAGTAGGAATTAAGGACAAAAGACTGTCAGAACAGCTACAAATGGACTCTGAGTTGACACTTGCAAAAGCCATACAAAAAGTGAGACAAAGTGAGACTGTGAAGAAACAGCAAATGATACTGAACAGCGGGGCAGTGGGGGACAACATATCAAACATGGACGCCATTAGGACAAAAACGAAAAAAGGAATGAAACTGAGGTGGCAACAGACAAACAAAGGAACAAAGCCAGAAAGTCAGGATGTGAAAGAGTGTGGCCGGTGTGGTATAAAGAACAAACATGCATGGAAAGACTGCCCAGCTAGAGAAGTGGAGTGCCGAAAGTATCATAAAAAGGGGCATTTTGCTGCAGTTTGTCGTTCAGGTGATGTCGCAGGGTTACGTGAAGTTACAGAACACCTAGATGACATAAACACCGAAGAATATGCATTCCTAGGCGAAATAGGAACAGAGGCATCAGAGCCATGGATGGAGACAGTCCAGGTAAATGGTGAAAAAATGGTTTTCAAATTAGACACAGGGGCTGATGTTACATCAATACCTGAAAAGTTTTACAAACCAGAACGAGATGGCAAGCTGCAGAAACCAAAAAAGAGACTGCTAGGCCCAAGTAGATACCCACTTAAAGTGCCAGGCTGCTTCACAGCTAAAATGACAGCTAAAGGGCGTAGCATCTCACAAGATGTCTACCTTGTGTCAGGATTAGCACAGCCACTGTTAGGCAGACCAGCAGTGGTGGATATGGGACTGGTGCATAGAGTAGATGTCATAAGAACAGAGCCAGACTTCAGAGCAGCCTATCCAGATGTTTTTCGAGGACTAGGAAACCTAAAAGAGCCCTATCATATTGAACTGGAATTAGGAGCCACACCTGTTGCCCTCTCAGCACCCAGACGGGTTCCTCTGCCCCTCAGAGAGGCCGTGCAGGCAGAGTTAAAGAGAATGGAAGATATGGGGGTCATCTCAAAAGTGACTGAGCCTACAGCATGGTGTTCAGGGATGGTCGTCATCCCAAAACCTGGAAAAAAGCCTCCCAGGATTTGTGTCGATCTAACACCTTTAAATGCTGTTGTGAAAAGAGAACGCCATATTCTTCCTGCTGTAGATCAAACACTGGCGATGATGAAGGACGCTACGGTGTTCTCAAAACTAGATGCACGATCTGGATTTTGGCAAATCCCTCTCACACCAGAGTCACGACCCCTCACGACCTTCATCACTCCGTTTGGGAGATACCAATTCAACAGACTCCCTTTTGGCATAGCATCAGCTCCTGAGCATTTTCAGAGGAGGATCGCAAATGCTGGAGGGTTTTGATGGAGTGCTTTGTCATGCAGACGATGTTCTTGTGTACGGCAGAGACAGACAGGAGCACGACCACAGACTGCATCGTGTCCTTCAAAAGATGCAACAGGAGGGTCTCACTCACGCGAGGGAAGAAATCATGTTTGTGGGCCACAAAATTTCCGCAAATGGCATCGAGCCCGACCCAAATAAGGTAAAAGCAATCCAACAGTTGCCACAGCCTACATGTGTAGAGGATGTACATCGCCTTCAGGGCATGGCTAACTACCTCGCTAAGTTTCTGCCCCAGCTGGCCACAATAACAACACCACTGAAAGAACTGCAGAAAGAGAGGAATGAATGGATATGGGCAGAGCCTCAGGATGCAGCTTTTCAGAAGCTTAAAGCGACATTAAGCTCACCGGAAGTGCTTGCTCAATATTCAAACACAGCGGACACAAAGGTTGCCGCTGATGCATCGCCATACGGCATTGGAGCCGTCCTCACACAGAAACAGGCTGACGGCTCATGGCGCCCAGTGACTTACATCTCGAGAGGACTAACAGACACAGAAAAGCGCTACGCGCAAATTGAAAAGGAGGCGCTAGCAGTCACATGGGCATGTGAAAGACTCACATCATACCTGTTGGGGCTTCGGTTCACGTTAGTGACAGACCATAAACCCCTGGTTCTACTACTAAGCACCAGAGGCTTGGATGATCAACCCCCAAGAATCCTGAGATTTTGCCTGCGGCTGCTGCGGTTCTCATATGACATCATCCATGTTCCAGGGAAGAACCTCATCACAGCAGACGCCCTGTCCAGAGCCCTGCTGGGGGGCCCACCCAACACAGGGGATCTACAGCTGGAGAGAGATGTCGAGGTTTTTGTGGACTGTGTTGTGTCTTCTCTCCCAGCCACAGACAAAAGGCTGGAGGAGATCAAAACAGCTCAGAAAGAGGATGAAAGTTGCAAACAGGTGACGATATACTGTCACACAGGGTGGCTGGAGAAAGACGAGCTTGACCCTGTGATTAAGCCATATTGGCAAGACAGAGCAGACTTTCACCTTGCTCAGGGCCTTCTCATGAAAGGAGACAGACTTGTTATTCCACCCCATATGAGAGCAGATGTTCTACAGCGGTTACACGAAGGACATCAGGGGATTTCAAAATGCAGGGCCAGAGCTAAAGAGTCTGTATGGTGGCCTGGCATCTCTGCACAGATAGGTCAAATGGTGGAGAGCTCACACCATGGCTCATGGTGTGAGCCATGTCAAAAACACAGAATGCAGTACAGAGAGCCACTGGTGTCCACCCCAGTCCCAGATCGCCCTTGGCCGAGGGTTGGTATGGATCTGTTTGAGTGGTCAAAGAAAAACTACCTGCTCATCATTGACTATTTCTCACGATACATGAGGTTGCAGAGCTCAAATCTACGTCGGCTGAGGTTACTATAAGAGCTGTGAAAGAAGCCTTTGCCAGACACGGAACTCCAGAAACTGTGGTGTCTGACAACGGGCCGCAGTTTTCATCAGAGCTGTTCCAACAGTTTGCAAAGGAGTACAAGTTCACACACAGCACCAGCAGCCCACGCTATCCCCAAGCTAACGGGGAAGCAGAGCGAGCGGTTCGGACAGTAAAGAATCTGTGGAAAAGAGACAAGGACTACTGCAGAGCACTGCTGGCATACAGAGCCACTCCTCTGGAGCATGGGTTCTCACCGGCACAGCTGCTTATGGGGAGAAATCTGCACACCTCCCTGCCCCAACCCACAGCTAAGCTGGAGCCTATGTGGCCGGATCTTCAGGCTTTTCGCAAGAGGGATGAGGAGGGAAGGCGCAGACAGGCAGCAAACTACAACCTGAGACACCGCTCCAGACCACTTCCAGAACTCACATCTAGACAGAAGGTCTGGATCACCACAGAACGATCTACAGGATCAGTCGTGGGTACAGCCACCACCCCGAGATCATATGTGGTAGAGACTGAGAGGGGTCTTCTTAGGAGAAATAGAAGTCACCTTCGACCTACAGGGACTGTTACAAGGTTTGGTCGAGTTACCAAGCCGCCAGAAAGAATGGATTTGTGAGCTCATAAGAGTGTAGTTCATAATAGGTAATGTGACAATACAGTGGATGACATCATGACAGTTCAGTCATTAAGTGTTTACAATAAACAGGGTTACATTTGTGTTTAAGTAATACAAATAGTTCAGAAAACTGTGGTGTTAAAAAAAATAAGTTAACAAGCTAAGGTTAAAAAGAACATACTGCACTTTTGAGTTGAAAAAGTTTTATTTGAAAAAGAGTATGCTTTGAGCTAAAAGGAGGAGGTGTAGTAGTAGGACTACTGTTCCCAGAATGCACTGTTCTCGGGCTTTAAGCAAGGTGCGACTTCCTGGTTTGGTTAAGGTAAACCCGCTGCACACTGGAGTCATGGCGTCCCGAGTGATCATTATACACTAAGAATTTTTAATGTTTCAATATCAGACGGAGACTGTCATGTCTCGCAACTGTAGCCTTCTGAGCTATGGTTGCTAAGGCAACCCCAGTAAATGGTCTCCTGCAATCAGCTGTTTTATCGTAAACTAAAGCCTTCAAATAATCCTTTTCTCGCCGAATCAACTTCTCTGTCTCTCTTCTATGTGTGCAGTCCTAGCGAAGCTTTGCTTGTTAGTCTTCATTTCATCGCCAAAATCAGGATGCCATTAAATCGTATTCGATTATAAATGTGACCAGATTAAGAAGGGATGAGACTGGACATGACAAACACACTTCAGTGGGTCTTTATTACCCCGACTGTCCTCAAAAGAGAACAGCATTAAATAATTTGGTCTTGAAATGTAACAGAAAAAATAAAACAAAACAAGCAAAAACATATATTGTTGTTTTTCTTTGTTAATCTTTATGTTTTTATCCCTACAGACAACAGTAGTGGCTAAACTTTCCTACACAGACAGGAAACGAAACAAAATAAATTTGTCAGAATAAACATAACTTCACATGTGGCAAACATTATAAATTTAACCTACCGGTACATGTATTCACATCAGGATGTACAAGAAATTAGCAGGCTAAACAAAACTTACTCTGTCTTGCTGTGTGGGAGCTTTGCTTCCTCCAGCACGGCCGCGAACACCTCTGAATCTCCCCTCTAAATGGGTATTAACACCAAACATGAACAACATATAAACAACACTATCAAAGTTTCAACTTTATCTCTATCACTCACGCTGAACTGCCGCCGTTAAGCTTGTTCTCAGTGAAGAAGACCTGAAAAGCATGGACCACACCTCAACAGCTAGCTGTGTAATGGCTGCTCTGCCCCTCAGGCGGCTATTCTCCGTGCATGAAGTCTCACGTGACTTCAGTGTTCTCGCGAGATTATATATACCCAGCGGAACTTAAGGTGGTACACCAAATTAGAAACTTAACCAGTGACAATAAAAAAAATAGCAGTCACCCCTATTCACCTGGTTACATAAAGAAAACATCTGTGACTAGATAACACATCATAAACTCACGATTGACATATGATTCAACAACAACTTACAGGCAGGATGACGATGCTGAGATAGATTGATTCAAACTCCAACATCCCGGGTTCTATACACGATACACTTCTGAGACTTCAGGTGCGCGAAAGTGAAACCTAAACTCTTTAACACGTATCATTACAGAAATACTCCGGGGTGGCTTAAGCATTTGAATAATCAGTAGGCTATGAAAACCTGATAATATTATTTAAAAATATTTAACATATTCACTCTGAACTTTTTTCCCTCAGAAAGAAGAATGCCAAGACAGGAACGAGTCGAGATTAGTCGCAAAAGAGCTCTCGAAGATGCAGCAAAAAACTGCTAAAGAATGGACACCTACTTCAAAAGGTTATCATGCAATAGTTAATTGTTAGATTCTTCTTATTTTAGCCTAAGTTTATGTGGTACATTTAGGAAATAGCATTTGCAAGCAATTAATACCCCTTTTCAGACATTTTAAACCAGATATGTGTTTTGCATATTGGTATGTATGTGTATGTGTATAGATCCGTGTGTATACATTGGATATACATTTTTTTTTTTTTTTTTTTGGGGGGGGATATGTCCATTTAATATTTAGATTAATTCACAAGAGGTTCTATATATTTCTAAATTATGGTTATGCACATGTGTCAGTGTATATTGATTTATGCATTATTATATATTTTATAAATATATTATATTATATTTATTTTCAGATACATAGATTTATGATAGTGTTAAAATTGTCTATGCATTAAAAGGTTGTTTTGACATGTCTGGAATGAATCAATAAAATGAAATGAAATATATTAACTAGTTGTGCCACTATGATTTATCATAAAACTGTTTTTATTTTTCAGCCAGTGCAAAAAAGACAGAGGGAGCATAGAGAGGAGGAGGCCAACTGTTTTTCCTTATGGGCCTAGGAAGACCCCAGGTTCTCCATCCCCATCATCAGATGGCGATTTAAATTAAATTTATGGATGTGTAATAACCTGATAAAAGTCAATAACATTGCCTATTTTGTTGTCTGTTTCCCTTTGATAAAAGTCCAAAAGTTGTGGTAGCCTATTAAAAATATCCACGGTTCTGAATTCAAAAACTGTGTTCTGCCGTTTATTAGCATATATTGTGTTTTTTTTTATTATGGCCTTGTTGCCCTGGCATTTGGCCTTTGTGCCCTCAAAAAAGAAATGCCCCTTTGAAGGCCAAGTGGCCTTGTCCCTCAAATCATGAAATTCCAGGCCTGGTCCAGTCACTAAAATGTTCTGTCACAAGGTCCAAACCACATATATCTTGCTTCCCATACCATGGCATATATAGCCTGTCCATGTTAATCAAATGCACATCATATATTTCCATTTCATTTATTTTTTGTGTTCACATTGAGACACGTGCAGCTAACAGTGAACTTGAGGCCTGCATTACAACTAATAAAAAATATTTCTTCATAATAAAATCAAAAGTGCCCCTTCCTGAAATGGTGCAAACATAGGTTTTAGAAGTGCCTTTTCTCTTCATATTTTCATCTTTCCTTTCCTGAAACGATTAACCCAACAATGGTGTCAAATTAAAACAGCTGAAGAGCTATTGAAGGCCAACTTTTTATCAACTTAACAAAGTTATTTACACGTGGACAAAATTGTTGGTACCCCTCAGTTAATGAAAGAAAAACCCACAATGGTCACTGAAATCACTTGAAACTTGCAGAAGTAATAATAAATAAAAATGTATTGAAAATTAAACAATCAAAATCAGCCATCACTTTTGAATTGTTGATTAACATAATTATTTAAAAAAACAAACTAATGAAACAGGCCTGGACAAAAATGATGGTACCTCTATAAAAGATTGAAAACTATTTGACCAGAGTGACATGATTAACTCAGGTGTGTCCTTTAATTGACATCACAGGTGTTTCCAAACTCATAATCAGTCAGTCTGCCTATTTAAAGGGAGACAAGTAGTCACTCTGCTGTTTGGTAAAAACGTGTGTACCACACTGAACATGGACAACAGAAAGCGAAGGAGAGAATTGTCCCACGACATCCGAAAAAAAAATTATAGACAAACATCTTAAAGGTGAAGGCTATAAGACCATCTCTAAACAGCTTGAAGTTCCTGTGACAACAGTGGCTCATATTATTCAGAAGTTCAAGACCCACGGGACAGTAACCAACCTCCCTGGACATGGCCGCAAGAGGAAAATTGATGACAAATTGAAGAGACGGATCGTTCGAATTGTATCCAAAGAGCCCAGAACAACCTCCAAAGAAATTAAAGGTGAACTCCAAGGCCAAGATACATCAGTGTCAGATCGCACCATTCGTCATTGTTTGAGCCAAATTGGACTTCATGGGAGACGACCAAGGAGGACACCAATGCTGAAAAAAAATCATAAAAAAGCGAGACTGGAATTTGCAAAAATGCATGTTGACAATCCACAAAGCTTCTGGGAGAATGTCCTTTGGACAGATGAGACCAAACTGGAGCTTTTTGTTAAGGCACATCAACTCTATGTTCATAGACTCAAAAACCAAGCATACGAAGAAAAGAACACTGTCCCTACGGTGAAACATGGAGGAGGCTCAGTAATGTTTTGGGGCTGCTTTGCTGCATCTGGCACAGGGTGTCTTGAATGTGTGCAAGGTAAAATGAAATCTGAAGACTATCAAGGCATTCTGGAGAGAAATGTGCTGCCTAGTGTCAGAAAGCTTGGTCTCAGTCGCAGGTCATGGGTCTTCCAACAGGACAACGATCCAAAACACACAGCCAAAAACACCCAAGAATGGCTGAGAGAAAAGCGTTGGACTATTCTAAAGTGGCCTTCCATTAACCCCGATTTAAATCCCATTGAATATCTGTGGAAGGAGCTGAAACATGCCATTTGGAGAAGACACCCATCAAACCTGAGACAACTGGAGCAGTTTGCTCATGAGGAGTGGGCCAAAATACCTGTTGACAGCTGCAGAACGCTCATTGACAAATACAGAAATCATTTAATTGCAGTGATTGCCTCAAAAGGTTGTGCAACAAAATATTAAGTTATGGGTACCATCATTTTTGTCCAGCCCTATTTCATTAGTTTGTTTTTTTTTAATAATTATGTTAATCAACAATTCATAAGTAATGGCTGATTTTGATTATTTAATTTTCAATAAATTTTTATTTATTGTTACTTTTGTAAGTTTCAAGTGATTTCAGTGAGAATTGTGGGTTTTTCCTTCTTTAACTGAGGGGTACCAACAATTTTGTCCACGCGTGTACATTGTAACACTGTTTTACTGGGCCCGAAGCTCGTTGATTTTCCACGCTCTCACTTCAGACTTCAGTGGAAAGATTTTGTCAAAAAACTTGTGTTTGGTCTCGTAGTGGCGCTTGATATTCCCACTTTTGATTAATGCCACTGTTTCACAGCATATGAGGCATAATGGTTTACCACTGCCGGTTGGAAGGATAAACTCATACTCGTTCATTCACTTACTTTTAAAATGTCGATTTTCAGCATCAACTTTTCGTACCTTTGAGCATGCCATGTCTTATTCTCTCTTGTTTGTTTCTGCAGTAAAAGAATTTCAGTGGCTCTCATAGCTTGTGGCCATAAACAGTTGGTGATTGCCACAAATGACTAGTTTACCTGCGCTCACATCTTTTTTCCAGGCATTGGAAAAATATGGAGCTATGTATTTTGAAGTACTTATGTGGCACTGATTACTGGTTTGGACAGAACCTTTACTTGGTCGGGATCCGGACTGAGGTCCGCCATTTGGTGATCCCTGCGTTACAGACTCTGTATTATTCTGGATAAAATACTTATTATGATCAAATCAATGTAAATCGGGGAGTCCAAACTCAGTCCTCAGGAGCCACTGTCCTGTATGTCTAAGATATTTCTGAGGCACAACATACTTGATTTAGTTGAATAGATCACCATCAGCTTGTCATGCAGGTCCGCACAACTGTTAATGATCCATTCATTTGAATCTGGTGTGCTGAAGCAGGGAAACATCTAAGACTCATAGGACAACAGCCCTCAAGGACTGGAGTTGGACATCCCTGTTGTAAGTAGATCAATCAATTATTTATAGACAGTAGGGTATGGAAGATTTGACAAAGATAAGACACTGTGATTAATTATTTTCAACTCTGAGACAATACTACTACCTGGCCATCAGGTGCCATTGCTTTTCCATTCATGAGAGGGACGTCAACAAACTCTTTAGGAGGCAGAACCCCCAAAAAGCAGCTGGACCGGATTCTATCTCCCCATCTTCCCTGAAGCACTGTACTGATCAGCTGTCTCCAGTGTTCACAGACATTTTTAACACCTCACTGGAGACCTGTCACATGCCAGCCTGCTTCAAGACCTCAACCATCATCCCCGTTCCCAAGAAGCCAAGGACCACAGGACTTAATGACTTCAGACCCGTCGCCCTGACCTCTGTGATCATGAAGACCTTTCAGCGCTTTGTGCTCTCACACATCAAAGCCATCACTGACCCTCTCCTGGACCCCCTGCAGTTCACCTACAGAGCCAACAGGTCTGTAGACGACGCTGTCAACTTGGCCCTCCACTTCATCCTCCAGCACCTGGACTCCTCAGGAACCTACGCCAGGATCCTGTTTGTGGTTTTCAGCTCTGCTTTTAACACCATCATCCCTACTTTGCTAAAGGAGAAGCTCTCCCAGCTGAGCGTACCTGACTCCACCTGCAGGTGGATCACAGACTTCCTGTCTGACAGGAAACAGTATGTGAAGCTGGGAAAACACATCTGGAACCCACAGACCATCAGTACTGGACCCCCCAGGGCTGTGGTCTTTCTCCTCTGCTCTTCTCCCTGTACACGAACAGCTGCACCTCCAGTCACCAGTCCGTCAAGCTCCTGAACTTTGCAGATGACACCGCCTTCATCGGACTCATCTCTGATGGTGACGAGTCCGCCTACAGGTGGGAGGTTGACCACCTGGTGACCTGGTGCAGTCAGAACAGCCTTGAGCTCAACGCTCTATAGACAGTGGAGATGGTTGTGGACTACAGGAAGAACTCAGCCCCACCTGCCCCCATCACCCTCTGTGACTCCACTATTGACACTGTGGAGTCTTTCTGCTTCCTGGGAACTGTCATCTCCCAGGACCTTCAGTGGGAGCTGAACATCAGTTCCCTCATCCAGAAAGCACAGCAGAGGATGTATCTTCCTGAGGCAGCTGCAGAAATTCAGTCTGCTGAAGACAATGATGTCGCAGTTCTACACAGCCATCTGGTACGCTGCTGCCACCGCCAAGGACAAGAGCAGGCTGCAGCGTGTCATTCAGTCAGCTCAGAAGGTGATTGGATGACCTGGACTCCTCCAGGACCCTGAGGCCTGCAGGAAAGATTGTGGCTGATGATTCCCCCCCCCCCCCCCCCCCCCCCCCCCCCCCCCCGACACCAACTCTTTGAGTCACTCCCCTCTGGCAGGAGGCTGCGACCATCAAGACCAAAACCTCATGCCACAAGAACAGTTTTTTCCCGTCTGCTGTCAGCCTTATCAATAAGACCCGGGCCCCCCGACACCCCCCACTCTCCACCTCTGACTCTGACGCTGCTGTCACATTGACAGTATTACAGACCACTATACGTTACATTAACACTCAGTCTGGACTACCTGTTCATTTGCACATTTTCATGTCACATCACTCTTATTGCAAAAAACAGCTTGTTTATATATATTTATATTGCAATATTTTTAGTTTACATTGTTTGTTATATTTTTCCCTAAATTGAATGACCATCATCGCTACAACAAATTCCTCGTATGTGTAAAATCGTACCTGGCAATAAAGTTGATTCTGATTCTGATTGAGATACTGATATCTAGTGCGTATGCCTTCTTGGCATATGCACTGAAATTGAAGTGTAGTCATCGCTTATGTACACACTAAAATGGTATAGAATTGTATTACGATTAAATAACAGTTTTTGCATGCTCTATTGGTTACGGGCCAATTTGAGACTGACCCGTGATTTATATGGACTTGTACTAAAACTCAGGAGAAATATACATTCATATATAACATATATAACATCTTGCATTGCTTATGTTGCAACAATGATTTACATGTGTCCAAAGGCCACTCAGCGGCAATCTTGGTGTGCCTCACCATTTCCTCCCAAAATATGAACGTGTCCATGGTCTGCCTCATTGTGATGGGCATGTTCCTGTTCCTCCTCGTCCTCTTCATCAACTTCAAACATTGAGTTAATATCATCATCAAACTCCAGCAAATCGTATATTTCAGAGTAACAATGCGGCGTATGGGTCTCCCTAAAGTATTGTTTCAACAATAATGACATAGTTAATGCCTCTATGAGACAAAAAATGTTCATACTCAACAACCTACGCAATGTTCTGTGCAAAATAATTTCAAATCAATGTCCTTCTTGGGGGTGAAAAATGATACTGTTTAGATTAGATCAGTGGTTCTCAAACTTTTAATCCTGCGTTGTTTGTTGAGAAACTGAGAAACTGTTCAGCTCTCTGAGGTACCACCATGATGACCAATTTTAAAATATAGCCATATATGCCTTCTCAATTAGCTTTAAACACACAGGAGAGATGTTTATTCCTTATTTTGGTTATTTATTGTTACCTGAATTTTGTTTGAAACGTATTTATAATGCATTGTATGTTTCAGATTTGATTTTTAAAAAAAAGTGAAAATGTCGAAAGTCCTGATGTTCCCCTGCGTACCACCAGAGACCACCACAGTTTGCGCACCACTGGATTAGAGGGTTTGGATTCTTCTAGGCATACATTACTATTATATTGATACAGTACTATATTAAAGATCTTTAGCTATCACTATAAGACTGATTTTATTTAAGCAGTGTTTAAAAATGCAGTGTCTCTTATTGTAATTCGTGACATAGTACCTACAAAAAATCTACATGAAAATATGAGTGAAGTTCTTACTTTGAACAGGAATGATGAGAGGTTAATCTCCAGCAGAAATGTCTGCAGGAGGCCAGTGGTGAAAGTGCATTCCTAAAATAGTGTAGAGGCTTATATTTGTGTTTTCACTGAAATGTTTCTGCACTTTCCAACTTGTGCATAATATTCTGTAAAACACATGTGTAAATGGGCCATAAGTTTTTATATTGTGTATACTGGAGGGTGTATCATCTTGCCAAGACATCTTTCTATCAACTGTGCCTGCTACAGGTGATGAGATTTGGGAAGTGTTTTGATATATTTAGCTAAAAAGTTGGTCAAAATGGTAAAATCTAATGGAGAGATGTATTTATTTATTAACAGTAATGGAGAAAGAGGATCGATTTTATGAATGTATGAATTTTACTTCAGGCCAAATGGGAATACAATATGGAGTCTGCACTTTGCATCATGTTAAATTCACATTCTTTGTACAGCTTCGGAATGAAACTCACAAGGTGCCACATTCAGTTTAGACTAGTTTAGACTGATTTAAGTCATTTACTTATGTAAATTAATCAGTATAAGTTATTTGTTATTTTTTATGTCTTATAATAGTTTATCTTTCACCAATAATTTAGTGTGTGTATGTATGTGTTTTCAATTTACCCAGTGGTGGTCCTTGGTGCTCAACAGCAATGTTTTCAGGGACTGCCTGTACGTGATTGCGTTCAAATATTGAATTGATGTTGTCATCAAATGGTATAAAGGGGAACAGTTCAACTAGAACCAGGACATGTTGAGTAAAATACATCAATAAAGGAGGCCAAAGCCAAAGGGCTCTCCCGGCAAGATCATTTTAAAATTAATGTGATAATTAATACTTTTATGAGAGGAAACATTTAAATTGTTCACTACCTATGCAGTATTCTGTGTAAAATGCTTTTTTCACTTTTTTTTAGAGATTATTTATTGCATAGACTGGAAGATTTTTACTGCATTTACCATCATTTTAAAAATGTAATTAGGGCCCGAGCACCGAGGGTGCGAGGACCCTATTGTATTTCGAATGTTTATTAGGGCCTGAGCACCTCGGTGCGAGGACCCTATTGTATTTCGAATGTTTATTATTATTATTATTATTATTATTCTTCTCCGAAATGAATCGCCTTTTTGGGGGCCTTAACATACTCGAAAACTCAGGAGATTTTGCACACGCATTCATTGTCTGCGAAATTTACATATTTAATGGGTGCTGCGCATGGGCACACAAAAGTGGCTCAATAGCGCCACCTTGTTTTTTTAAAACGACGAGCCCCTCGATATGCTTCCACCTACAGACATGAACTTTGTGTGACTGATGTATCATCCTCAGACCTACAATAAAGTCTCATGGACCCCTGCTCTAACTCCCACAGGAAGTCCGCTATTTTTAATGGAACATGCAGTTATTCCAATGTTTTGGTCATTTCCAGGCCTCGTACTTTAACGAACTCCTCCAGAGATTTGGTCCGATTGACTCCAACTTTTTTTGTTCTAATCTAGACACATGGCCGAATAAAGTTTGCGAAGCATATAACTTTTTACCAGAGGGCGTGGCTGCAGTGACGCGGCGAAGTTTGATGTCATTTCGAAGACTCGCCATGAAAGAGAAATGTGCTGTAACTCGGCCATAAAGTGTTTAATCTGGTCCAAAACGGATGAGTATGATCGTAGTCCAATCCTTAACACATACCAGCTATCAGATTGAGGAAATGTTGTAGCGCCACCTATTGGCAACAGAAAATGTCAAGTTTTGCATTAGGCATCCCTGCTTCGAGTGTGATGAGTCGACAGACCTCAAACCAGTTCAAATCAGTAGTAAAGTCATTGAAGATGACTGACAGTGAAAACTGTAACTTTTTATCAAAGGGCGTGGCTGTGATAGTACGGCGAAGTTTGATGTCTCGCCATTAATGGAAAAGTTGTTATAACTTGCACATGCATTGTCCAAACTGTACCAAAATCAATATGTATGATGATTCTTCCACCCTGAACAAGTGTATATGACAATCTTGGATGAACTCCATAGCGCCACCATCTGGTCATAGGAATATGATTTTCATCTTATTATGTCCATTATCTACCTCCCTCTTCATCGTATCAGCCTGAGAAGTGGTCAGACTGAAGTCAGAAGGGTGCTCATTCATGATGTACAATTTCGTGTATGTACGTCCAACGGTGCCAGTGCTGTTCATCGTCAAACAGGAAGTGGATGGTTTTGTCGCACGCAAATGAAATAAATTCATAAAAAATCACATGTTGGTCATAAAAAGCTAATACTCAAGGATCATGTTCCTTTCACTCAACCAAACATTTCATACACTGCAACATATGGTCAATTCAGAAGTCCACTACTCTATATTTTTCAAAATGTCCAATGTAACCGATGGGCATAATTCTGGCAGTGTAACTTATTTTTTATGGCACCTAATTTTTCAAATAGAGTCACCAAATTTAGTAGTAATGTTGCTGGATATGCAAGCATGACTCATGATTTTTTTGAGAATTTTAGAGGTATGTACTGAATTTCTGCAAATATTTTTATGTATATTTGTGCTAGAGCAACTGTATAAAAAGTTTTTTTTTCCATTGAAAATATTCATTAAATGCCAAAAATATGATGAGGGTAGGTAGCTTAAGATACAAGAATTGTTCTGTATTTTCTTTAGATTTTTAAGACAATTTTCTGATTTTATATGAATATTTTGGTAAATAAACTCTGGTCTGTAGCTGATCCTGACCACATAGGTGTAAGTTAAGGACAGCAGTGAGGGGGGGGGGGGGGGGGGGCATTCTTGGGGGGGTTTACTTTTAAAGAACGGTCTTTGTCGCCATCTAGTGGCGGCAGAAGGTAGCAGCCACTAGATGGCGACAAAGACCGTTCTTTGTCTTTAAAAGGCAGGACAACAAAGTTAGACTTTTCATAGCTAGATAAACTGTTTTTACAAGGTGTACAAAAGGCCCAAATTTGTAAGTATAAAGACTGTCAAGTCCTGTTGCCATATGGGCTTCTATGTCTAATGTGCTGTTACATATCTGTTAATTCAGTGCGGTAATATTATTATTGTGGCGAGCCAACGTACGTGACGGGGTGAGTGGAGTGACGTCACATAGTAGAGAAAAGTGCGCTTCTGTTTACTGCCGTAATTTAAAGTTGTGAAGTGCAATAACTTCGGTACAAGTGATCTGTGCGTGAATGAAAGAGTGAGTATTTATCTGCTACATTACTAGTATTGTACTGTGTGAGTTAACTGTAGATGAGTCCTAGTGATTAATGTGGAGAACTGGTCGGAGTTTAATTGCCTGCATGCCATTCATTGACGCTACCTAAATCTCCTGGCCTCACCTGACTCTGCACGGGTCAAAACAAAATATGTTATGTAGAGTTCAAACTATGTTTATATGTGTTACCTGTTCATAGTGCTGTTAAGAGTGTTTTATGATTACGCTGGGGGTACGGAGTATTAAAGTAATTTAATTTAGATTGTTGTTTGCGTGCCGATAGTGAAGCTAAGGCCTAAGTAGCCACCGGAAGTGGCACGCTGATTTCACAATAAAAGCATCCTGCCTGGTTTTTTAGCAGGAGGATTTATACGCTACAGGAAGTGTTATGTCCACATTTGCGGTAGCTTGATACAGTGTTAATAAGTTTTAAGCCGGGCATACACTGTGTGACTGTCGGCTCGTTTTGAGCCGATTTTCCACCCTATCGTGGGTCGTGGTTCGTGCAGTATACGTGGGGTAACGACGAGAGATCAACAACGAGCTCCCGATCACAAGTCGTGTGCTCGCAAGGAAATCAAACTTGTTTGAAATCCTGGTCGCTCCTCATGAAGGTATCTCACAGTAGAAGCAGTAGGTGCGTTTGAGATGAACACCGCCTCGCCTGGCGAGTAGACGAGATCAGGCGGCCGCAGCAGGAGGTGGAGACAAAAAGCTGCAGTCAAATCGGACAGTTTCCAGCACATACAGAAGGAGACACTTACTTTAGATCACCTGTATGTTAGTTTGCAGACCACGTTCTTAGATAAAGTGTCCTCGATCTGCTTTCCCGGAGCAACAGGCCACAGCGCTGCGGACCGTAGCGGCCCCCCGATGACCGGTTTTATTTCCGACTTGAAAATGCGCGCGTGCTCGTTCATGTGGAACGTGCCTGATCATTAACGGTCGCTCAACCGCTGTAGATCCGTGTTTTAAAAAAAAGCAGCGTTAATAAAAAAACACTTTACAAATCTGTCCGTTTCCACTCAGCAGGCCAGTTATGTGAACACACATGAAGCTCCAGAGTTCTAGAACGTCGTCTGATCAGCTCCAAGGATGGACGTTTTCTCTGAAAGTTGTTGAATCAACCACCCAAAACATGGAAAAAAAAAACACTGAATGTAATGGTTTGCTTTTTTAATGATGATGCATCCAGAGTAGTAATAACATCTAATAATCTAATAACGGCCTCTGCAACTACATATGTTAAAGAGGAGGACGAGTCCAGACTGATGGTTTGTTCAGTTCTTTCTGAAAGTTTCCAGCCCCTTGAACTTTTCAACCTTTTGCGCATTTCAGGCTTCAAACAAAGATATAAAATTTCAACTTTTTGTCAAGAATCACACCCAAGTGGGACACAATCATGAAGTGGAATGAAATTTATGGATATTTAAATCTTTTTCAACAATAAAAACAA
>JAGFBZ010001141.1:0-43014 GCA_018398805.1 Hirundichthys speculiger
GACATCCCTCTCAAAACAGGGTTGTTTGACTACCACATTCACCCAACGTTGTAATATTGCAACAATTACAAAACAAGCTCTAAATAAAATGTAAGGCACATTTTCCACAATGACTACATACTGACATATTCTAGACACTGTAATAAACACATAAAAAAAATATTTAAAGCACTTTACTTACTTCAGTCAGATAAATCCAATCCAGTAAATCGAGGGGATGATGCTCTCTCTCAAAAATCTGGAGGGTGTGACTTCTGGACCTGAGGACAAGCCTTATATACAAATGTATGACCCAATAGCATTCTGAGGCTGAACAATGGGACCAAATGAGTATGTTAATGTGGTTGAACCAAAAAATAAAATTAAAAAAATGTTTTTTGGGGGATAACAAAATTGTTGTAATTCTGCAACAGTGGGTCTTACAGGGTTAATCCCAGGATTGGAAAATTATAGGGCAGCAGCAGCATGATGTACAGAAAAAAAAAAAAAATCAACTGAAGATAAAACCTAGAGGTATGAAAAATATTAAAATATCTAAATAAAATAGAATGAATAACTATTATCCAAAAATTGTCCATATTTACATCTGATATATTAATGGTTGGTGAGTCAGACATTTAAAGTGATGTGCAAACGGATGAGTGTGTAATAAATAAAAGTCAGCAGTGCCAGTAATAACCATGGAAGCTTCTACTCCCAGACACACAGAGTTTGTATCTTCATCTGATTTAGAGCCTTGTATTCCTTCACACAAGCGTTTCTCTGGAGACCCAGCCAGCCTTCAGAGACCTCCTCACCCAATGTTCAATCCACTTCACCCTGAAACTATTGTCATTTACCACAGAGAACATTAAAGTGGCAGACATAATCTCCCCATTGTCAGGACAAGCACGTATGTGGGGAACTGCTGAATGGGAATGCCTTAAAGAACATAGAAGAGTATTCAATCCTGTTAAGCCCAACAGAGAGGTGTCCTGATGTCTACCTTTACCAAGACAAGGTAATCAAACACACACACACACACACACACACATTTATTAGATTGATTTATTAGAGTGAATTGTTCATTTTTCATTATTCAAAAATTATTCCTATGAATTAAATTAGATTATAGTTAATGTACATGTACAGGCAGGATTTAGTTTTTACCAACTAGCCTAAGCAGCAGGTTTTTTTTTTTTTTTTTGTTTGACTGTGGTAGGAACCAGTCAAGTACCCAGAGGATGCAGACACAGGAAGAACATGCGAATTCCACACAGAATAACTCAGCTGAGCAGAAATCCAGCTGAACCTTCTTGCTATGTATTGATAGTGCTAATCACAGCACTCATGTGCTGCCTGTTATATAGAATACAGAAGAAGAAGTTGTGCATAAGGAGCCTATTTAGTCAAAAGAGGGGGTTATTACCAACTGTCTTAAGGTAACTTCTTATAACCAGAAATGTATTAACAAAGTTACCAAATTGAAACGGGGCACCACCTGATAAACAGGAAACAAAGACTAAACGGCACAATCAGTCTCAAAATGACAACAGAGAAGGTGTGAGTCTGAGCACAGACCTCTTCAACCAGCAAATGTTACAGAACTGTGTAAAATAACAACAAACAACTTCTCTCATTAAAATGTATCAGAACTTATTAACACAAGCATTAACTCATTGACTGCCAGACAGCTGCACAGCAGAGAGCCTCATACTGCCAACGTTTTGGAGCATTTTCACTGATTTTGCAAGACCCATAGAATATTGTGTTCTATGACTCTGTGAACACTGAAACCAACAACATAAAGGGTAGACTCTCTTCTTTCATCAGGAAAAAAAAATGTGTTTCTACCTTCTTCCAATCTCAAGTAATCAGCAGTAGAACATGGGGAAGTTTCACCAAAATCACCCATTTCTGAACAAACAATAGAGAAAACGAGCTTTTTGTGAAGAGAAGCAAAACAATGAGTTTAACACAAATATTTGTTGTTTTACTACTGACACTTCAAACATCTGAACAGTGATTTCCTTCTATAGAACCAAAGGAAAAAAAAGGCAGAAGGTTTTTGATGGCAAAACTAATGATTTATTTACATTTATACAACCATAGCCCGCGGGAACATATTCTCAGCAGGGGGTGCTGGGAGTCTGAGACAGCTCTGCGATATATATATATATATATATATATATATATATATGTATATATATATATATATATATGTTTACTAGGGCTGTCAATTTCTCAAAATAATTGATCTGATTAATCGCATGACTGTCAATAGTTAATCATGAATAATCGCAAATTAATCGCATATTTTTATCTGTTCTAAATCTACCTTATACAGATCTTTTTCAAGTTGTATTACTCTTATTAATATGAGTTCCTGACTAGAACCAGGAAATACGACCATATTAGTCCAGTCCTGAGGTCTCTGGCTTCCTGTCATTCAGAGAATAGACTTTAAAACAGCTCTACTTGTGTTCAAGTCTCTTCATGGCCCCAAAGTCCATCTCTGACATGTTAGAGCCATATGAACCAACCTGGACTCTGAGAACCTCAGGTACTGGTCTCCTGCTGGTGCCCAGAGTCAGGACTAAACAAGGTGAAGCTGCATTTCAGTTTTATGCTCCTAAAATCTGGACCAGTCTTCTAGAAGATGTGAGACAGACCTGAACTCTGACAATGTTCAGATCCAGGCTGAAAACAGTTCTGTTTAGATGTGAAGATGATGACTGGAAGAATTTTATCTGCACTCTTCATTTTAAATCTAATTAACTAATTTTTTTATTAATTAATTTTATTTATTATTGATTATTTTTATGCTAGTATGGAATGATTCTATTTGCCTTCGTGTGATTTTATGCATCTGTAAAGCACTTTGAATTGCCTTGTGTACGAATTGTGCTCTACAAATAAAGTTGCCTTGCCTAATATGAGAGTACACAAATGCTTGCCTTATGCAAAACAAATGCATGTTTATTTATTGCTACGATCCAAAATCCATTATATATTATATATATATATACTCAATATTTTCTCTTATGTTCTTCATAGAAAATATTTTCGTGGTTTGCTTCAAACGGGGGAGGGGGAGGGGGCTCTCTGCATCAGCGCTCTGATTAGCCGACAAGTGATACTTCAGTAGTCGGACTCCGGTGGTAACTAAATTCACATCGACAGCAAACACAAACAACATTTATCTTGTGGAGTTAGTCATCAGGCAAGGTTTTGAAGCTGAACTTACCATTCAAAATAGTATCTTTTGTATCCATTTTATCCCAATTACTGCTAACGGAGGTTTGTTTACGTCTGTCTGTCTGCGGCATGGCCGTCGACGTCAGTGCATGGCTTCCTGTTTTGACAGGACTACGGAGGACTACAGGACTACAACTACGGCCGGGCCCGAGGCTCAATAAACCTACTCTCCTCTCTACTATTGTACATCAACGGCCAGGCTAAGGCTCGCGGCAATCCGCGTAAAAAAAATTAGTTGCGTTAAAATTATTTTGCGTTAATTACGCGTTAACGCGATAACTTTGACAGCCCTAATATTTACATATATATATATATATATATATATATATATATATATATATATATATATATATATATATATATATATATATATATATATATATATATATATAAATATATATATTTACATATATATTAGGGATGCACATGGTTAACCGTTTAACAGTTAACTGATAACAGTAACTCTAACCGATTAATACTTACGGTCAATTTTGTTTTTAAGCTACATAATTCAATCAACTCATGGGGGCGCATCGACAGGTGCAAAACATGCCATCACATGCGTCCCATCACAGCCCACTTTACAGCGAAGATGAAGAGAGCAAAAAGGAGTAATGTGCAGTTTTGTACCTGAACGCGTTCATTGAACGAAAGTTCACGAACTAGTTCATATTTTTCGCGAACGTGAACTGAGCGCGTTCACTTTCCCCTTCACCAGCGTGAACGAGTTCATTTGGGCAGTTGTGAACGACGCTCTTTCAAAGTTCACGCACGGTCAAAACAGTGCCAGGTTTCCAGCGAACTCCATTTAAAATACACCACAAACGAGCCTGATATCTATCTGAGGAAAACAATCAAACATGGCAACACGGCTGTCGCTTCTGTCGATTACAAAAAATGAACTATTTAGTTCATTTTTTGGTGGCTTTTACAACGGACTGCTGGACCGCGCTCACAACAGAGAGCTACGTTACAATTACATGTCACTATATCGATGAGCACTGGAAAGTTAATTCTGCCGTCCTGTTAACGCAGAGCATGCTGGGTAGACACAAAGCTGATAATCTCACAGCTAAACTGGTTGATGCAGTGGAGACGTGGGGACTTGGTGTGAAAGTGTCTGCATGCGTCCACGACAACACGCGCAACATCGTAGCAGCCAACTCTCCCGGGCGGGTCAGGTGGGTTGGAATGGTGGGGGACGTTTATGTGTTGGAATAGCGGTATTTCGGGATGGTGAATGGGTCTAAATGGTGGTATGTCAGAATGGCAGCATGGAAGGGCATTTAAATCTTATCGGTTAATGGTTATTAATCATTAAAGGGCGTCGGTTAATGGTCATAAAAAAATCCAAAATGTGCATCCCTAATATACATATATATATATATATATATATATATATATATATATGAAATGTGTGCGTGTACCTTATTATATAGTGTATAATCCAAATAAAAACCGAAGTCAACTTTACATTCACCACTGATTTAATAACAATGAACAGACCACAAAGCCTGCACAAATCTTAACAAAAACAGTTGTATTGAAACAGGAACAAACAATGAGCCACAGAGTCAGTGTAAAAAAATGCATGAGAGAGCAAGGTGCGTCAGTCTTTTTTGGGTCATCGTTGTGCGCAACCACGTCTTCAGGCGGCGCAGAGTGGAAAATGTTCTTTCTGATGATGCAGCTGAGATGTGGAGACACAGGCACACAGTTTGATAAGATTTTCAGCTTCTTTGAAAACAGCCCTCGTTTGTGGATGGAGTTTGGACATATTTGCAGCTATGTCTTGTACAGTGTTACCAGGGAAGTCGCTGAAGACGTCTCCGATCATTTTAAGCTGCGTCTCTAGTCGTTCCCTGTCAAAGTACAGGTGAAGGTGTAGGGAATCTACATTTACTGTTTGAACCTTTTTGGCAGCCTGAATAACCACCTTCTCCCTAAGAGCGGCTGTTTTCATGCCATCTTGGTCGAATCTCCTCTTTAGTTCTTCTATAACTAAGTCCACTGCTGCATAAAACTCAGATCGCCATGAGTGTTGTGCTGCTTCCTCTGGCTCTGCCGTGTGGCGATAGCGGACTGGTGTTTTTTTTTCCTCTGCTCGTCTGGCTTCAGTCTAGCTGTGGCTACCTTGTCCATCATGTTCTCCACCACAGCATCATCTTGAAGCGCTTCCATGCGTTTTTTCAGCAATTCAGTGCACACGATGGCACCCAGTGCGCTGGCTTTGGTGTGCTGTAAACCACTGGCCGACTCACATGGCTCAAAAAGTGCTGCACAGCACAGGAGGCCAAAGTAAGTTTTAGCTTTCAGCGCCTTCTTATACAGGCCCCCGATCTTGGCTCTGGTCTCTCCTCTCACACTTTTGTCATCCTTAATGACATCCTTAATGTGCAGCAAACTCACTCCAGACGTTCAGTGAGGATCTCTAAATAATTCAATGTTGTCCTAACGCAACAAAAAACAAAAAAAAAACACCATATGTTTTTTTTTTAAGAAGATTAAATAGTTGATTATCAAGGGAGAGAGTCTGAACAATTTATATTTGCTTATAAATGCAAAATGTACTTTGGTAAGAAAAATAATATGCAAAATTGCAACGCAATTAAAAATGAAAATTATTATATTGGTATAATAAGTTTAATTCCAGGAAAATGTGCTCAAAGAGGCTTGAAATGTTAATGATTTTATAAGTGGAAGTTAAATTTATCATTACACCAGCAAATAAAATGATTTCTCTTTCCATTACCCAACAGTTAATGTCCTTCCTCTTCCATGCTGAGCTGACTTATTTGAGTGGGTGCTTGGTGTCAAGTATGATTCTGTCCGCTTGACATAAAGTGTGAGGATGTGCATGTGTGAAGGTGGTGGGGGAGTTGGGTAGAGTGATGTTCAGAGGTTCAGAGATACTGGTGCCCTTTTCTTCTGATCACAGATTACTGTGCAACAGACTTGTGTCAGAACACCGGCATCAGTGCTGATATGTGCACAAAGGCCAGCGTCAATCAGGAAGGCTATTCATCTGTCTAGGGCCATAACCCCCATACCTCATCTGTTCTTCCTACCTGTTTGCCTGACAGCTTGACAAGTGGTTGGTCTGAGCTGCCAAGTAAACTGTAGCTGAAATGAATGAAGAGTCTTACTTCCAAAAGAGAAATAGTAATTTTGGTAATATACACTGGCACCATTTCAGAAAAAAACTATTTAATAAAAGAAAACCATGGAAAAAAAATCTTGCCTTTTCCAAATTCAGGGAAAAAGTTGTAGAAATTCTAGTGTTTTTCTAGAATGTAGGTATCTGTATGCTCCTCGTGTTTCCAGTTTCACAGATTAACTAGTTTACAGTTAAATCAAGAAGCAGCTATTTAAATTTTAATACAGTAGGAAAAAAATATTTCCAATTTCAGATGATTGTTTTAAGTGGGTTTCTATTAGCAAGGGTCCAAGGTTAAACTTTGTAGACTTTAATATTAACAGGGCCAACCCGCTCCTTGGTCCTTTGTCCTTCGTCGGCCATTTGTTTCCATGAGTGACAAACTCGGTAGGATACACCGATTTAGCCATTGTGAAATTAAATTTGCATTTTGAGGCCTAAATTGCTGTGTCGTGACTCCATGACTTTTGATCTTGATTCCTGTCAGTCGAAGGCCATAGTTTGTTATCGTTCTGGCTCCATCAAGTAGCTAAATCTTGATACGTAGGCAGTGTATCTCGAGGTCTCCATGTTTTCCCTTCTGTGATGCCTAAGACAAACTGTTTTCCTACTGCCATTTGTCATTCTGAACCATCCTGCATCCTGTGATGTGAGTTAATGACCTCTCTGAATTGTATACAACTTGAAGAATAAATTCCTTTGCACCTCAGTCGTAGTCCAGCACACTGTTTAACAGCCGATTGACTGCCTCACCAGAGCACAATTAGAGCACAATTCAAGTATATGCGTATGAGTAAGATTTACCCAAATTTACAAACAACAGCCATCTAGCACACCATACTACTTGGTGATGGTAGTGCACCACTTTCGCTGATTTCAACTACAAACAAACAAAAGAAGAAGGGGAAGGTAAAGACAAAAAAGAGGAAAAACAAACTAGAACATTAAAGATCAACACTAAAGGAGCTGAGATGGCTGTTGTGATTCTGGTCGCGTGTAAGTCAATGAAGATGAATTTGAAGAGATGACTCAAAGTTCATCAGGATGCCTCCTGCCTATAGCATACTCAGTCACCATAGAATAAGCACCATGCCTAAACCAGCAGTTTTCTCAGGACTGCACTGAAGCACCAAAATCCAAGCAGGCACTTGTTTTGCCCCCTTCAGTTCTCCTGAAAGTTCTATTTGAGGGGCTATGCCTGGTAATAGAGACAAGTATCAAGAATTGAGGCTCCATTAGCTACCACTGCTAGTAGAAACCTTCCTCATATGACAATACAGAGTGCAGTCACTCTCATTTTGTGTGTCTTGTGTGATTTCTGCTGATGCGTCATGTTTTGTGGAAAAATCTTATCAAACCATTTTTACTTCACTTTTTGAATGCTTCATTGGACTGAAGACACAGCAGTAAATGCCGTTACTAAGCCCTGATTGCACAGGTGACAGGAGCGCTGTGGTCAGGTTTTGCATCAGTTTTGCTCAGACTTCAAGTCTTACTGAGAATTAGCTAATGCTAGTTTTCTACAGTCATTGAATATGAAACGTTTCGTGTACAACGTAACGGCTGCAAGTTGTCACTATATGGCAATGAAAATATGTAGGCTGTGTATGGGTTTCAAATGGCTCTCTTGTCGCTGCATTTCATCATTCTGGGCGTTCAATCCAGCTTCCCAGAGGTGGAATATTATTGTTCCCTGCTTCACAAATGTGCAATGGGTGCAGAACTTCAGGATGTCTGAAGACACATTGAGCTTCCTCTACAACAAATTGCAGCCAGCTATGGAGTGACAAGACACAACTTTCTGTGAATTTGTGCCCCTGAAGAAGAGTGGCCATTGCACTGTGAAAGCTTGAGACTGTCTCAGAGTATTGGACATGTTTTTGAAGTCAGCATCACAACTTTGTGCAGATGTGTGCAGGAGCTTTGTGCCGCAGCAGAGGTGTTGTTGGTGCAAGAACAAATCCATTTTCCTGATGAAGTGAGATTCAGAGAAATGACTGCCTACATTGAGAACAGGTGGGGGCTCCCACCCTGTGTCAGAGCTATTGATGGCTCCCACATACACATCATAGCACTAGAGTACTATCACACTGACTATTTCACTCATAAAGGCTGGCACGGCATTATCCTTCAGGGTGTTATTGATGTAAAGAGTGTGTTCTGGAATGTGTTTGCTGGACTGCATGGACTAGCATGATGCTATGGTTCTGAGACTGATCACACTGTGGGAGTTAGCCAGCCAGGGAAACCTCTTCCCAGCTCAAACCGGGAACACTGGTGCAGTGACTGCTGGCTATTACATCCTCAGACACTCTACTTATCACTTGCAGATCTGGCTCTTGAAAGTGTTCCCGACTAATGACAGAATAGTATTTTTTGAACCAAAAAAAATCAGTCGAGCACAGGTGTTTGTAGAAAATGCTTTCTAGCAGGTTTAAGGGGAGGTGGTGTTGCTTTCTGAAAAGAAATTATGTGATATCCAGCTAGTGAAATCTATGGTCCTGACTTGTTGTGCTCTGCTTAATCTGTGTAATCTGCTTAATCTGAAAGCCAGGGAGAGACTTATGAAACATCATGTGACGTACCTGCAGCAGCACCACTTGAGCCTGTGGTGGCAATGGCTCAGGGTGTAGAGGAGGAGGGCAGAGATGTATGAGATGCTCTAATGCAGTACTTGTGTAATAGTTCATATTCTGATTACATGCGCCGACACATGTACCTCCGGTGTATCACAGTATAATTTTTGAAAATAAACGTGTGCCTTTTACAGATAAGTCACCTCTTTTGTTTGATTTTATTTTGTCATGTTTACCGAGATTTAGTGACAAATCAAATGCTAAAACAAAAAAAGCTAAATCATAATATAAATAATCCAGCAATGTGAACAATCAGTTTTTGCTTGGTGGAAGTTGGTCAACATATTTAACCATAAAGTTATTTTTGGTAAAATAAGTTAAATCCCATTAAACAATAAGTCAGTATTTTAAATTGCAGATGCTAGTGTGGCACAGAATTCCTTGATATACTGGTGCCATTGCAATAGTGTGCAAAGTCTTCTGCACTGACACATAGAGAATACAGTCTTTACCAGGCTTCGGCTGATAAGGAAAAGTCTTTTGGACACTTTTTCCTCTGACCCATCATTGCACAAAAATGTCACAGATAAATGTTTGGTTCATCGTGTTGAATCTTCTCTTCCCAGTGTCCTATCAAAAAAGAAAATCATGATGCAAATTAACAGTCATGAAATTGTATTACAAAAAACAACAAAATCCAGACTATTTACAATATGTGCAAAATCTATATGTTACATGTCTGATGCAAAGAAAAAAAAAAAAACTTGGATGGGGAAAATGTTGTCACACTCTGCCCTGGTTTCTCATGCTGTTGTGAGTGAGTTCACTCACCTCCCTGCCACACCTCCTCATCAGCTCCATATCCCACACCTGTTTAGTCCCAGCTGCAGCTCCTCACTGCTCATCAGCCACCCATCATTTGAGCTGCACTATTTCCTTCCTTCAGTCCCAGATTGTCTTTGTAGCATGTGCTATTCTCCAGTCTTCAGCCTCAGACTGACATCTTGGTTTTGACTCCAGCTTGCTTCTGACCATGTCTTCTTGTCTCTGTCCTTCTGCCCATCCATGACAATCCTTCTGTCTGCTCCCTCTGAACTCATGTTGGAGAAAGCAACAGAGTTGATGAAGAAGTGAAGGGCAGGTTTGGTATTCAAGGTAGGAATGCAGAAGGACACAGGGTGGAAGACACTGCAGGTTGAATGGGAGGATGAGCCACAGGTGTGGAGATGGGCGGGGAAAACCAAGTGCAGGTAATTG
Organism: Hirundichthys speculiger; assembly: GCA_018398805.1. Classification (NCBI taxonomy): domain Eukaryota; kingdom Metazoa; phylum Chordata; class Actinopteri; order Beloniformes; family Exocoetidae; genus Hirundichthys; species Hirundichthys speculiger. The sequence continues at coordinate 10,228 of JAGFBZ010001141.1, forward strand.
GCAAAATGCACGGGCTGAGAGTGAGGTGTGATCTGAAATGACAGGAGTTAGTGATGTGACATGAAAACAAAAACAAACTAAGAGTTGGGGTTCCTGACAGAAGCCCCCCCTACAGGAACGGCTCCCGACGTTCCCCCTGGTTGAACAGGGTGAGCCCGGTGGAAGTCGGCAATGACGGACGGGTCCAGAATGCTGCGAGCTCCTCTGCACCATAACCCTTTCCAGTCCACCAGGTACTGCAGCCCCCTACCACGTCGTCTAGATTTCAGGAGGTGACGGACAGTATATGCAGGCACACCATTGACAAGCCGGGGGGGGTGGTGGGTGCCAGAGGAGGGCTGAAGCGGGTTCTCCTTGACAGATTTGATCTTCGAGACATGAAACATGGGGTGAATCCTCATAGAGGAAGGCAGACAAAGACGGACAGCAACAGGATTGATGACTTTGGAGATGGGAAACAGGCCAACAAAGTGTGGAGCTAACTTCTTGGACTCCACTCTGAGGGGAAGGTCTCGTGCGGATAACCAGACACGTTGTCCTGGAGTGTAGCGGGGTGCAGCAACGTCTGTTGGCATACTGTCGATAACAGCTAGAGGAGAGGAGGAGCTTGGAGCGGGCCAGTTTCCAAGTGCGTTGACAGCGCTGGACAAACGCCTGAATTGAGGGAATGCTGACCTCACGTTGTTATTCTGGGAAGAGGGGTGGTTGGTACCCCTGGGAATATTGGAAGGGCGAGAGGCCGGTGGCTGAACTGGGAACGGTGCTGTGGGCATATCCACCCATAGGAGCTGCTTGGACCAGGAAGAGGGGTTATGGGAAGTGAGGCACCGCAGGGCTGTCTCCATCTCCTGATTCATGCTCTCCGCTTGACTGTTGGATTGGGGGTGGAAACCAGATGACTAACTGACTGTGTCTCCCTGCAGCCTGCAAAATTCTGACCATAAGAGAGATGTAAATTGTGCACCCTGGTCAGAGACCACATCATTGGGGAGTCCATGCAATCGAAATACTTAAAAACTTCATATGGAAGTTTTTAAGACTTCAGTGGTCTCTTTGGCAGTGGGTAATATGGGCAATGGATTGAGTTGCGCCACTTTGGAAAACCGATCAATGACTGTGAGTATGACTGTATTACTGTCAGAGGGTGGAAGTCTTGAGACAAAATCCAGTGATATGTGGGATCAGGGGCGATGAAGAATGGGCAGAGGATGAAGAAGACCTGAGGGAGCTTGTTGAGTGTTTTTATTTTGAGAGTAGACCTGGCAAGCAGCAACAATTCCCTGGCATGCCTATCCATCGATGGCCACCAGACTTGCTGTCGTTCAGCTGCTGAGAGCCAAGTCTGTCCCAGCTGCATTGGCTCAGCCATGTCACCAGGGATGCCAGGGACTGGTTCAGATGGGAGCCCTGAAGGAGTGGATGACGGTACTGGTGGGATGACCAACAGGACCCTCTCTCTCCCTATGTTCCCGCAGATGGTTGTCAATGTGTATGGAGAGGGCGACCAAAGCATCTAGTTCAGCAGGAAGATCTCTGGCTGCCAACTCATCTTTGATGCTGTCTGAAAGTCCATTGTAGAAAGCATCGAAGAGTGACGCAGCGTTCCAGTTACTCTCAGCTGCCATGGTGTGGAATTCAATTCAATTCAATTCAATTCAATTTTATTTATATAGCATCTGTTACAATGACAATTGTCTCTAGGCGCTTTACAGAGACCCAGAGCATGACCCCCGAGCAAATATCATCAACTAAGATTATATCATTAAATCCAATCAATGATAATGGCAGGTAAAAAAACTCCCACGGAGGGAGAAAAAAAACCTTTATACCAAACAGTGGCAAGGAAAAACTCCACTTTAAGAGGAAGAAACCTTGAGCAGGACCTGGCTCATATGGGGGGACCTTCCTGCCGAAGGCCAGCCGGGTAGAGAAAGAAAAGAGGGGAGACAGGACAGAGAGGATGTAGGACAGAGAGAAGATGGAGGACAGAAAGAGGATGTAGGACAGAGAGAGGAGAGCACAGAAAAAGTAAAAAATAATAATAAAGAAGTAGTGGAATTGTTGTAGGGTGAATGCAAACGGGCTATGGAGGGCCCTTGGGGGTGTGGTCAGCGTAATGAGTCATGATAGGCTCTTGAGTATCAATAATGTGCGGGTGGGGTGTAACAAACTCTGAGAGTAAGGTGAATGCAACAGGCTATGGAAGGCCCACGAGAGTCTGGTGAATGCAACAGGACTCAAAGTTCCCCTGTTATGTACGTGTGGCAGTTGCAGGTGAGGTGTGTGCGAGATCACCACGCCAGTCGGCACCCAAACACAGGTGGAGGAGAACCCCGGGATGGACAGTGGATGGAACTGCAAGTCAGCATGAAACCCAGGAAACTCTGGCCTGCAAATACACAGAAAGAAAAGGGGGGCAGAACCAGCACAACAAACACAGGAAAGCAAAGAAAATGGAGCACAGTTTCAGTAACAGGGTGCTCCCAAATAATTATAAATGAGCTGGAGGAGGAGGAAGGGAGGAAGAAAGGGAAGAAAAAGAAGAAGAGCAGTGGAGACGCCACTCAGCAGATCATGTTGGTGTCCCCCTGTAGCGTAGGCCTATAGCAGCATAACTATGACGAAGCTGTGATTAAGACGAGCTACTCAAGTCTGAGCTACTACAACTATAGTTATAACTATTAGCCCCTACACACTATAGATTAGACTAATTGAAGGCTTTACTGAACGGAAATGTTTTCAATTTAGTTTTAAAAATGGAGATGGTATCAGCCTCCTTAACCCAAACTGGTAGCTGGTTCCATAAAAAAGGTGCCTGGTAGCAGAAGGCCCGTCCTCCAAACCTACTTTTAGATATTCTAGGAACGACGAGTAATCCTGCACTCTGAGAGCGGAGAGCTCTATTAGGAGCATAACATGCTATCAAGTCTTGTAAATAGCGCGGAGCTAGGCCATTAAGGGCCTTATATGCGAGAAGCAGAATTTTAAACTCAATTCTAAATTTCACGGGAAGCCAATGGAGGGAGGCTAACACGGGAGAGATGATGTGATCTCGCTTGCGGATTCCTGTCAGCACCCTCGCTGCTGCTGCGTTCTGGATCAATTGAAGGCTATTTAGTGAGCTTTTTGGACATCCTGCTAACAACGCATTACAGTAATCCAGTCTAGAGCTAACAAACGTGTGGATTAATTTTTCGGCATCTCCCTGGGAGAGGATACTCCTAATCTTGGCAATATTTCGGAGATGAAAAAAGGCTGTCTTGCAAACCTGATTAATATGCTGCTTAAATGACATATCCTGATCAAAAATAACTCCAAGGTTTTTCACAACTGTGCTGGAAGCCAGCGTAAACCCAGTCAATCCATTCCTCAGGTGTTTGGGACCAAAGACAATAACCTCTGTTTTATCCGAGTTTAGAAGCAAAAAGTTAGAGGACATCCAGGACTTAATGTCATTAAGACACCCTTGAAGTTTAGCCAAAGGTTTTGTTTCTTCTGGTTTCATGGATAAGTACAGCTGTGTATCATCAGCATAGCAATGAAAGTTTATGCCATGGCTCTGGATAATTTTTCCCAAGGGCAACATGTATAAAGTGAAAAGGATTGGTCCCAGAACTGAACCCTGTGGGACGCCATAGCAGACACTAGTCCGTGTAGAAGAAACATCATTAACATGGACGAACTGGAACCTGTCAGATAAGTATGACTTAAACCAGCCTAATGCTGTCCCTTTAATTCCAACAGTGTGCTCCAATCTATGCAGCAAAAGGCTGTGATCAACAGTATCAAAAGCAGCACTGAGGTCCAGCAGAACAAGGACAGAAACTAATCCATTGTCTGAGGCCATGAGGAGGTCGTTGGAGACTCTAATCAGTGCAGTTTCTGTGCTATGATGAGTTCTAAACCCTGACTGAAAGACCTCAAATAGATCATTTCTATGCAGGTGTTCTCCTAACTGGCTAGCAACTATTTTTTCCAGAATTTTAGAGATAAATGGAAGGTTGGATATTGGTCTATAGTTTGCCAAGATGTCCGGGTCAAGGGTTGGTTTCTTGAGCAAAGGTTTAATGACTGCAACTTTAAAAACCTGTGGCACATATCCTAATTGTAAGGATAGGTTGATCCAAAATTGATATACTAATAGAGGATATAACATCCTTGAACAGTCGAGTTGGGATGGGATCCAACAGACATGTAGATGGTTTAGCTTTACTAATAGTTGAGGTCAACTCAGAGAGGCCCACAGGAGAAAAACAGTCCAGAGTCAAATCAGAAACGGAAGAAATCAACGAAGCTGCAGGGACGTTCACAGCCACCGACAGCTGGGCCTGGCCAATCCCATCTCTAATTTTGATTATTTTCCTACTAAAAAAGCTCATAAAGTCTTCACTACTGAGAGTAGCAGGAATGCATGGACCAACAGAGTTGTGACTCTTTGTCAGCCTGGCTACAGGTTATGTTTGTTCTCTTCTATTAGCGAAGAATAATAAGATGTTCTAGCTCTGCGTAGGGCTCTTTTGTAGACTATTAAACTATCTCTCCAGGCACGATGGGAGTCCGCAGATTTACAGGAGTACCACCTCCTTTCCATTTTACGTGCATTCTGCTTCAGCATGCGAATATGTGAATTATACCAGGGAGCTGAGCTCCTAAGATAAGAAACCCTCTTCCTCAGAGGAGCGACCGCATCCAAAGTGGAATGTAACATATCGGCAGTATTGTTAACCAGGTGATCAATGTCTGCCGGAGTAAGATTCAGGTCGGTGCCCTCAGCTATTCTATCATATTCCACCATAGGGAGATGAGAGAGAATGACCTCCTTAAAATTATTCACAGCATCTTCAGAAAGACATCTGCTGTAAAGAAAGACATCTGCTGTAAATGCTGAATTCAATTGAGTAATCAGACACAGACATCCCTCCTTACCTCAGGTTGAGCAAACCTCGAGCAACCTCTCAACAAGGCGTGACATGGTCAAAAACCTTCCGTAGCTCAGCACAGAACAACTTAACTGATGAGCAGATGAAGGATTGCTTCTCCCACTCTGCAGTTCCCCAGTCCTTAGCCCTGCCTGAGAGCAGAGAAACGATGTATGCCACCTGAGACCTCTCTGTGGGGAATGCGGAAGGCTGTAGCTCAAAGCACTTTACCAGAAATGGCCGACAGGAAACAGGGACACCAGAGAAGCATTCTGGAGGAGGCAAACTTGCATCTGATGCTGGAGGAGCATGGACTGGAGGGCTAGGGGATGGCAGTGGCACAGGACCATGATCAAAGACGGAGAGCTTTTGGAGATGCTCCTGAATGGAGCTCATACTTTTCTCATGGCAGGTAGCCAGCTCTTGCAGACCACCTGACATGGAGGCAAGTAGGTCCTCATGGCGCTTAAGTGCACCGGCCTGGGCCATCAACTCCTTCTGGAGTGCACCAGTGTCGGCTGGGTTCATGTTGGCCAGATTGTACTGAGAGGATCAGCAGTGTAGATTTGAACCTAAATTCACGATAATGGGAGACAGTAATTATGCAGGCGCAGTACTCAAACATTCAGGCAGGGTCAGAAAACCAGGAAATCCAAGAAAGCAAGCGAACAAACCTGACAAGGGGCAGGCAGGGAATCCAGAGTCCAGGTCAGGCAGATGCAGTCAAAAATCAGGTAATCAAGCAGTACACAAGACAATCTGGCAGAGGACTGGGGAAAATGGTAGTGATGTTACGAGGCGTGCAGAGGCTTCAAAACGTGTATCTAGTAATGGAGGGGGGGTTTCCGGAAGCACGTATCGAGGCTTGCTTCATTTAGGGGAGGAGCCGAAAGCGATGACATCCGTAGCTTCGCTGCTCAGCTGTACCATGTGACTGCTTCGGGAAATGGTTTAGATTATGGCACGGCGTTTGACAGCTTTATAAACGCCACAGGCTCCATTCAAAATGTGGGTTTTTGTAGGTGAGTTGTGGTCAGTTCAGTGTGGATAGAGTTTGGATAGCTTGGATACTAGTATTTGGATAGGGTTTATATAGTTTGTGGTAGTTCAGTATATAGTTTGGAGAGTTTAGCAGAGTTTGAGAGAGAGAGAGAGAGAGAGCGAGAGAGAGAGAGAGAGAAAAAGAGAGAAAAGAGTGAGGACAGGATAGGAGGAGGATGGAGCCAGCTCAGAAGAAGAGGATTTCCCCTATGTGGAAACATTTTGACTTGATTAGTCCAAATAAGGTAAGCTGTATATACCATTATTTTAGATGTATTAGGTTTGCTTGTGAAGAACTGTACATGATGGCACAAACATTTTTATCTACCCCAGCATCCTCTGTGCCATGTGAAATGGTGTTCTCCAAGGCTGGAGAGATTTTGGGCCCTATCTTGCACCTCCCAATACCCAATACCCAATACCCATTACCTGCAAATCTCAGATTTAGGAGCCTCTGCCACCCGAAATGCAATCTTCCACCTCCCAAAACCTGTTACCCATTTTGCCGTCTCCCTTAAGCACATTGTGGGCGCGGCAATGGGCGTGTCTCCTGCGCTTTCCACGAATTCGGTATCTTGCGGTACTGGTGTCCTCGCAGATTTTGGGTATTGGGTAATGGGTGGTCTGACCACCCATTACCCAATACCCAAATCTGCGAGATACCAGTACCGCAAGATACCGAGTTTGTGGAAAGCGCAACTGGCATGTCGGCGCGTAAAAGAGCGCGTCCAAATCCTGTCATTGCGCGTCCACCCAGTCACATGTGGACTGCACAGCCGGCTCTACCTCTCGATTATGCATCACTGTATTACTTTCATACATTATTCTCTTAAGGGCAGGTGATTTCTGTACAGCTGTGACATGATCTCATTCAGATGTTTGCTGTGGAGGAAACGAGGAGATCACAGAACTCTGTTGTGGAGTTTCTTGTACTGTGCTCGTATCCCTCTGACCCTCTCCTTGCGCACTGGAGCACCCGAGAGGCGGTCACTGGTAGAAGGTAGATGTCATCATACGTGTTCATCTGGCTCAATGCTCATCCAATGATCCGTTCTGCAGTATTTTAAAAAGCACCGCTTCCAGCGGCTATGCGTCTTGGCGCAGCTGTGCGTCTTTGCGCAGGGGATATGTTCAAGATAACTCAAAAAGTTATGGATGGATTTTGATGACATTTTCAGGAGTTGTCAGAAATGTGAAAAGGAAGAAGTGATTTTATTTTGGGTGTGATCCGGAAGAAATCCTGGATTCTGGATCACTTTCAAATTTTCGATAACATTGCGCTGTTTAGTTGTTTCTTGAACCCTAAAGCAATCACAACTGCTGTGCTTGGCGGAGGTCTGCGCTCTCCGATTGCTTTTCTAGTTAATAAATGCTTTCCTGGAAGCTCACCAGCTCTATTTTTTTCTGAGCAGTTTGTTGGAACTTCTTGGAGTACAAAAGAAATGATTAAATCATTTGCTCCACATTAGTTAGAGCTAGTTATGTATATATCAGTGCAGAGGAGGAGGAAAAAAGAGGAGGAAGCTCTACAGCAGCGTCCCAGACGACCTGCCCATGAGAGCTGCTCTGATCTGGGTGAAAAGACGCTCCATAGCAGTTTGCAGGTACCGCAACCTGCTCTTAAAGGCAATGGCTACTGACGCACTGATTGGTTAAACAGGTGGAACGCCCTAACCCTCCCATGCATAATGGGTGCATAATATAGTGGTTTTTGCAGGTAAGATCGTGGGTTTTGGGAGGTGGAAGATTGCGTTCTTTGTGGGGGAACGCCCCTCCCAATACCTAATATCCCTTAATAGCAGGTTTTGGAGGTTTGGCGCAAGATAGGGCCCCCAATCTTAAAAAAAAGAATCGGTTAAAACCAAAAACTGTGGAAAAATTGCTATTTCTGAATAAAAATGCATAAAATCACCGCTTTAATGGTCATCATTGTCCAAGTTGCACAAGCATATTCATTGCAGTAGTTCCACAAGCACTTTCACTGTTCTCTGCCCAACTAAGCTAAGGTCATTTTCTTAAAATGACAAAAAAAAAAAAAAAAAAATTGCACAACATGCTGTATCATATGATACTACTTTGGGAAACATTAAACAGAGATTACATTCAAACAATATTTTATTATGCACTTGATCATTTATGTAGACCAATTATTTGGTCATACACAATTTGTTATTCACAGTCATTCGCAAGAGCCATAACTGATACATAAATGATTCAATGCATCACATCTTAAGATTCAGCTGGCTGTGATTATAAACCTGACCAGTAGGTGGTTTCATGTGCCTGTGAAGCTTCAAGAAATCCCTTTCTCGAACCAATTGGCTGAAGTGGTTCAATGCCTCACAACGCTTCATCTTGCCATCACTAGAAAATGGACTGGTATATATACACTGCAGGCTGAATGGGAGGATGAGCCACAGGTGTGGAGATGGGCGGGGAAAACCAGGTGCACGTAATTGGCAGAATGCATGGGCTGAGAGTGAGGTGTGATCTGGAATGACAGGAGAGTTAGTGATGTGACATGAAAACAAAAACAAACTAGGAGTTGGAGTTCCTGACATGTTTAGGTTTTTTTTTTTAAGTCACTGACTGATGCTGCTCTCCCAGCAGATAACGTCAGATTGTACTCCCCACAACAGACTTATTCTTCAGGAAGAAATCTTACTGAAAACACTTAACCTAACAATTACTTAAGTCTGCTCTTTACCTTTTGTAGATAGCATTAGTATTGCATCTTTAGTCTAGTCTGTTGTCAAGGTGAACACTAAGTGTTTATACTCCTCCACCTCCACTTCTTCTCCCATGATGGAAATATTGTTCAACTTATTCCTGGTCCTCCTAAAGTCAAAACCACAATAATCTTCTTTGGCTATGCTAGTTAATGAGCTTCAGTGGCATGCTCCCAACCTGCGATCATTTGGAACTCACTGACGTGCACACATTATTACAAGAAAATCTGACTTTTATGTGGAGTTTGTGAATCCGGAGTAGGAATTTACTGTGATTTATATGCAAATCTACTCACCTGAATACAAAGATTTCTTGAATGGGACCCATTAATCGTTAAGCAGCACGGGCATTTCCCAAATCCATCATACCAAATACCATTTGCAAACCCTGTTAAGTCGTGCAGTTGGAATGACAGATCTTGAACTGAATTTAGAAGCTTAGGTCCTGCCGGGCTTCCTTAATGATGATGGAGGATGTAGTTGGTTGCAGGTGTTCAGTTGTTTGAGTGTACTTTTTGTTGTCATGTACAGTTAAATAAAGATGTTTTTTGGGGAAAATGAATGGGCAGACAATGTTCATTATAAGGGCAATTGGTTCTTCTATTTTATTTGTTTATGTTCTTATGAGTTTGTGAAGACTACTACTATACTATGCTATTATTCTTAGGGAACTTTTGACAAGCAAATTTATTTATACCTTTCATTTTGGTTATCTCTACTAGCTTAGAGGTTATACAAATTTTGTGGTAACTTGTCAATAATCATATTCTTTTCTTGTTTTTTGTCAAGGTTGCTTGTTCTGTGTTATTTTCATTTTATACTGGGCTTTAGTTGGGAAACAAATCTAAATGTAAAACAATTTTGGTTGGTCGGTTCAGGGCCTGGTAATAATTACATCCTAACGACATAGGATGATGACAGTGATATAATAGGTTATATTACTTAAACTTGAAGGAAATATATTTAATTACATTACTTAACATGTGTTTATTGACATAAGACTTATTAGAGCCTGATCATGTAATGCATATTACAAGGACTATAACCTGGCTACTACACATTGCAGTAAAATGGAGTAAGGCTAAGTGTTGAAGTCTGACTGTAAAAGTATATAGAAAGATGTATAAAAAGTCAGGATGGACATAGAAGGAGGAAGATAAAAGAAAGAAGACAGATGTGAGAATGTTATGTAGGGTGAGGGAGCAGATAGTGAAAAAAGTGAGAAAAAGGCCACCCCAGCTGTTATCAGAGTTATGATTGTGATGGCTTCCTCCTGTCTCTACTCCTCTGCGATAACTTGTCAGATCAATGGCTCCTAAGACAGCAGGAGCCTTTTACTGCAGAACAAATGAAGTCTGTGACATTTCTGCCATTTCCACAGGTCACCACTGCTATACTCTTGCAGTTCTGCATAGCCAACCCTAAGGACTGGAAGATGTTATTCTGCTCAGTTGCTAAGCCCCTAGAGACAGGCATGGGTACTGCAGGTGTAATGGATAATTATATTTTACCAACAGTTAATAACTTTTTCTTTGAAAAAAATCCTTACATTCCCAGTCTTTCAGAGAAAACATAATGTAACATATCAAAGTTGAAGGCAATGACGCTTAGTTGTTATTATATTGCAAGCCCTTACCATCAAGATCAGGACTTCTCAAATGGAGAATTTTTTTTTTAATAGAAACCCTTAATGCAACACCAAGAGAGACATATTTAACTACCACCACACATCTTCTTAAACACTGGGATTTTATTTGCTGGCTACTTTTGCGGAAAGCACAAGTCACATGTCGGCGCGTAAAAGAGCTCATCCAAATGGAATAAATGTGCAGCTGTGGCAGCTCTCATCCAGATGTCTGCTGTGGAGGAAACAGAGGAGATCTCTGTGTCTGGTGTCAAGCTGTAAAAGGTTGGATGCGGGAATTTATTTCCGATATGTCTGAAACTGTTGGTGGTCGAGGAGGGACAGGAACATTAATTGTTCGCGATCTTTAAATGCGCATCCAACGATTCGTTCTGCAGTATTTTAAAAAAGCACATCAACTGCGCTGAGACGCACAACTGGTAACAACTGGATCTTACGCAGGTAAGATCCGGGTTTAGGGAGGTGGAAGATTGCGTTCTGTTAACTGTTAACTGTTCACTCCCTCGCCGTTGTATTCAACAGCAAAACCAAAATGCTTCCACACTGATGATTTAAAAAATGTTTTTTTAATTTCTCCACTACTGCTGGCCATGCCTGCTTGTTTTTTTTTTGTCTGATAGGCTGGTCACTGTGAGTGAGCGGAGGCGAGTGGACATTGACATGCAGTGGCGGGCCTGTTGCCTAAAAGGCATGCACGCTCACGTGCAAGTCAAATACGAAGTTATTCGAACATAAATACCGCGGGACATAAAAGCGTATTGTCCCGTGCAGGTCGTACCGAACCGTACCGTATTTTACCGAGTACCGTTGCATCCCTAGTAGATACACAAATCAAACTTTAAAATGTTCATAAAAAATTCAACTATTTCCATATGACTTTGTTTTTGAAAATCTTTTGTAGATTTTTACATGTGCTAGTTTAAGTTTTATGAATTCTTTTCAACTTTTCAGACCTTGTAATGCATTTTTAATGCAAATGCTATGGATGCCTCTGCCAGAAAGTCATAGATCTGCAAACCCACGGATGAGTGTGAGTGCTACCCCCTTACACCTCATGTTCTGCGATACTTGGGTGGTTTCTGTTGACCTAATATTTCTATTTTTGGACCTCAAGAAAGAAGCCCAGATAGCTGGAAAAAATCCACATAATCATCAGAACATGCAAACACACAAGTTTGAACAGAGAGCCTTTTGCTGCGAGCCGACGGGAAAAAAAAGTGCTAACCACCACACTACAATCATGCCCAATCACCAGTTTCTTTTTTTTTTTTACAAACCTAGAACTATTAATTTTGAATTTCAATATCTGTGTGAGTAGTTTAGATACGTGCAATGAGAAGTAACATACACAAGAAACCCATCATTTGTTCTAGTGAAAAAGTCCTAGATATTGTACATTTCCTTTCTGACTTGAAAAAAAATATGTATGGATATTTAAGAATATCAAATCAAATTAGCCACACTTAGCAATAAAACTGGCTCCCTCACTCCATTGCTTTTCATAAACACTAGGGTGTGAATCTTTCACTTACAAAACGATCCGAATTCAAATCTCAATTTACGGGCCACGATCCGATTCAGGGACGATTCATAAAAAAATAGTAAACGATTCGATTCGGTACGATTCGATACAGTTCGGTTCAGTTCGATTCAATAAAAATTGACAATTTAACCCCAACTACTTATTTTGCTTTATTACTGAGAAGAAAAAAGAGAAACATAAATTTAATTTCAATATGTATTCTTTTGTTTATTTAATGTCCAAGAGACAGTACACCAGGCCTACTGAACATAAATTCAGACATTAACTTAAGCCTTTACAATATACCTGGGGGGATAATCGACATTACATAATGAAACACAAACTCGCAATCTGGTGAGCCTCACTTCACAGGTTTGCAAAACTCTGCTCAAACTTAAAATCATTCTTAAAAAAAAAAAAAAAATGGCCCAAAGTTTAATTATTCCTGCTAATGTGAGAATAACACTGAGGATAAGGCTGAGGTTTGATATCAAAAATAAAAGTAGTTGTTATGAAACAATTAAGTTGCCTATTAACCCTTGTGTGGTGTTAGGATTTTCTGCATTCTCAGGGTGTTAAGGGGTCCTTTGGACCCCTTGGGGTTTCATACCATAACTCAGCCCCTGTGCAGGCTAGAGACATTCTGTTTTCACCGGAGGAAAACTAGAGGATGCCTTTTAGGTCACTGACCTACCACTAGGTTTCTCCAACCTGAGGGGGCAGAGCCTATTCGAAACGCTTTTTTTCCACGCCACCAGCCCCACTTCTCAGCCTCTGTGTGGGCTAGAGACACACTGTCTTCACTGGAGGGTTACTGGTGGGTAGCTGTGACATCACTGACCCTCCCTATGATGACCTCAACCTTTGGGGGCGGAGTTTCGCCATCACGCACGCCACAAATCCAACTTCTCAATCTCTGTGTGGGCTAGAGACATGGTATTTTCACTAGTGGGTTACTGGTGGGTAGCCTTGACATCACTGACCCTCCCTATGATGACCCTCTGTGTGATGTAAATGTGAAGGGGGGGTGTAGAGTGGGAGCTTCCCCCAAAAAAGTTATCCTCCATGCCCCTCACATAAAATAAGCCAAGGACAATGAGTTTCAAGTTGAAAAAAGTATTACTTTTTTTTTATTTTAGTAAAGATTGAAAATGGAAAATGGGTCCAAAAGACCCTAACATCACACAAGGGTTAAAGGCAAAAAAATTCAGAATGGCTAGTGATTCAGTCACTCATGAACTTCAACAGTAAAACATCACTGACAACAAGATACATGGATCCAAAACTTAAGTAGTAAGCAGTTATAGAAAATAGCATGTTAAATTCAACATGTCTTTTTGATGCCTGTAACTCTGAACATCAGTTTTTCTTAATATTTTTTTTTAATCACAAAAAGCTATAAACACTGAATAACTAATACTTAAGGCATGAAAATCCCTCACCTTTTGGTGAAATTCGCCGTTTTGAAGTCAAAAAGGGTGACCTACATGAATCCTGTAGATCCGAGGAGTTTTCTATTTTTTTTTTTTTGGGGGGGGGGGGGGGGGGGTCGGAGTCGAAACATTTTTTTTAAAATTTAATTATCATATGATTGACATAATAAGCAAACTGAGCACTTCAGAAATCGGAAATTTAAATGACACTTGGACGTTCAGTAAATCCTGTCCAGAACCGATCATACACCAGATTGTTCCATCATTCCAGTCATACGAACGTTCTTCTTTCCTGTGTACTTGGAGTGCTTGGAGGTTTCATTGCTAAGCAAGACGAGAAGCAGGACCTAGTGCTGTCCATGCCGGGGACGAGGCAAGACGAGCATACGTTCACATTTCCTACCTACATTTACCATCTGTGAGAAGCTCTGTATATTTCATCCACGTTGTCTTACATGTTGCTACCTGCTCTCTCAGCTACATAGCTGACGTCACAATGGTCGTGTGAGATTTCACGTGCCCGTTGGCACAACAATGACAGGTATGGGTCGCCGGATCTCAGGAAAACCGATTCGCAGGCGTAAATATGGGACATCGGACCATTCGTAGTGCATTTTTACCGGTCCAGTTGTCCATTGACCGATGCACTCGGATCTTATACGTCACAGACCGATAACCAATTCAGATCGATTTATCTTTACACCCATAATAAACACCATGTGGTATTGATAGACTGTGTGAGCAGGTGATGATGTTGCAAGGCAGATGTGTTTATTTGAGGAAAGGAAACAAATGGCACAGAAAGTATAAGATGGCGAATTGAGGTGAAGGCTGGGAGAAGACAGTGAGGTGGTGAGGAGGCCTTTTGCTGCATTTCTTAGCAGCAACTGTCAAAGATGATTTTCCTTGCCTCCCACTGTACTGCTGAGCTGTAGGAAGCAGCAGTATGCTCCATGACCTGCATGAAAATCAATGTGAGCAGCCTTAACATGAAATCAATACAGCAATGGCTGGATGTGCAGAAGTGGGAGCTGGAGAGAGGAATGAGGTAGAGCTAAGGAGTTCACTGAAATCTGCAAGAGTAGGACACTGATCCTGAGCTGGCCCACATCAGAGAATGGAGGTCGGGACAGTGTGAGAGGGAAAACAGAATAATAAAATCAGCTGACATGGTAATGGAGAATTATTGTTCAGAATAACTTAAAAATACCACCAGGAATAATGAGGCTTTTAGTAAGTTATGCTTTGAAGGGCTAACACTGTTGGTGTTAGATGCGCACATCATTAAATGTCCGTGGGTTGTAATATTCAGTCAGTTTTGCGCTCTTCTGGATAGTGTACAGCTAGGTGGCTTGGTGGTCAGCACTGTTGCCTCACAGCAAGAAGTTCCTGGTTTGATCCTCGGCAGGGGCCTTTTTTTGTGTTGAGTTTGCATGTTCTCCCCATGCTGGCGTGGTTTCCCTCCGGGTACTCCAGCTTCCTCCCACAGTCCAAAGACATGCATGTCAGGTTAATTGGTGGTTCTAAATTGCCCGTAGGAGTGATTGTGAGTGTGAGTTGCTTGTCTATACACCTTTTCGACTTAAAAATTGTGGACATGCGCCCCCTAGTGGCCCAAACATAACTGGAGGGTGTGGTGCTCCACCTAAGTAACCCAAACACAGCAGCATGGAGCATCTGTTACTGATAACGCAGACATGTCTTGGATTGATGATGTTAGGCAGTGGCCTCCAGTTACAGATGAAGGTAGTTTATCGCTGTTTTTAAAGGTGGGGAAGGTTTTGTTTTTTTGCAACACTTTTTACAATATTTCCTGAAAACCTTTTCACATTCCCATTGCACCCACTGAAATAAAATGTTTGCAAAAAAAATGAAATGTTTTGGTCCAGTCTAGAGGGTATAATCAGAGAAAAACTCTGACCAATCAAAATAGTGATGATCACTATTTTGATTGGCTGCATAATACGTCCATCAAATATCAATGCACTCCCACCCACCCCTCCCTCCCTCCCTGTGGTTCATGTAGTTGTGCATCGTGTGAAGGCGTGGTTTCGAGGGGTGAGCTGAAGAGGAGGAGGCGGAGCCTTTGGGAGGAGGGAGGGAGTGTATATTTTCAAAATCTCACTTGAGTTGGATTGCTGGAACCGTTTTTCAAACAACAACTACCCCACCTTTAATGATTGGTTATGGAAATAGCATGATCTATTCCCAGAAATCAAACACTAAAAACTGTGGGAATACGTGAAAAATGTAACGCTGGCTATAACTAATGTAACATAAAGATTATGCTACTGTAACGTTAACGCTAGCAGTAAATTAGGCTATGTGTTAATGTTATATTTAATTTATTTTATCTTTCTCCTAATTCATTCATTTATTCATTGATTTATAGGCATGTGCTAGTGCCGAGGGCTACAGTAGCCTCATACTGCTGTTCTTTCGGCCAGAATCGTCCGGGACTCTCAGCGAGACTATGAGTAGTACGAGATTGAATGTTAACGAAAACTCACCCAGCTGTATTCATTTGGAACAAAGTCCTTTCTGTTGATATTTTTCACTCACGTCTTCCTAACTTCTTGGTTGTCTGTGCACCCAGGAAATTGGTGCAAACTGTATGGCTGCAAACAATGGCAGTCTTCGTGCAGTAAAGGCTTGTGTATTTCACATACTTTCTTCTTCCATTGTTGAATTTTCACGCCATTGTTGGCACAGTTTATGACGGAACATGTATTCCCACTCGACTGACTCGACATTATAAAAATATATATTTGTAGAAAGAGAAAAACACTGGTTAATCTGCGAGCCGGTGAAAGTGTCGCTCTGTGGCACACTACGCCAATGGCGGACGGAGTACTTCCAGGGGGCTGGCCCGAAAAGGTCTATATGTGGCCCTGCGATGGACTGGTGACCTGTCCAGGGTGTACCCCTGCCTTTCACCCAAAGACAGCTGGGATAGGCTCCAGCAGATCCCCGTGACCCTGCATAGATAATTGACGGATGGATAGAAAGCTCAGATGTTGTTCCTGGTATCTGCTGAAGCCACCAATCCATCTTGAAAGTTACAGCTCCCATTGCCCCGATCACTATTGTCACCACTGTTCCCTTCACTTCCCACATTTTTCAAGCTCTTCATTCAGCCCTTGGTATTTCTCAAGCTTCTCATGTTCCTTTCTGATGTTGCTTTTCCTCTGGATAGCCATGTCTATCACCACCGCTGTAGGCTGATTAACCATCACTAGTTTGTGAGTTTGAATCTGTTCCACATGATCTGGACTTGTTCGTTTTCGATCACATTTGGAGGTGTCTTCCATTTTGACCCTGGGATCTTCAGTCTATACTTGGCGCAGATGTTTCTGTGTACCTTTTCACCTACCTGGACAGTATAACTGGCGCTCCATGTATGCTTTGCCTGCCAGCATCATACACCTTACTGTGATGTGCTGAACTCTTTCAGGGGCATCTGTAGAGCCTGTATGGCCTCTATTGATCTTGTGTTTAGGACCTGGTCTTGTACAATTATAATCAGTGCCTCTGTCTTGTCTTTCAGTCTAGTTTTTTTTCCAGCCATTGGTATGTTTTTCCAGTGTCAGATATAACCTCTTCCAGGCCTCCTGCCTGTCAGTTCCAACCTCTTCATCCTTCTACCAATATACAGAGCCATGCAAAAGTACCCCCTTGAACCTTTCAACCTTTTGCCACATTTCAGGCTTCAAACATAAAGGTATAAAATTTTAAGTTTTTGTCAAGAATCAACAACAAGTGGGACACAATCGTGAAGTGGAACAAAATTTATTGGATATTTTAAACTTAAAAGCAACACAGCTCATCACCCAAACACGCACTCAACCACTGTCAAACATGGTGGTGGCAGCATCATGGTCTGGGCCTGCTTTTCTTCAGCAGGGACAGGGAAGATAGTTAAAACTGATGGGAAGATGGATGGAGCCAAATACAGGAGCATTCTGGGAGAAAACCTGTTGGAGTCTGCAGAAGACCTGAGACTGGGACGGAGATTTATCTTCCAACAGGACAATGATCCAAAACATAAAGCCAAATCTACAATAGAACGGTTCACAAATAAACGTATCCAGGTGTTAGAACTGCCAAGTCAAAGTCCAGACCTGAATCCAATCCAGAATCTGTGGAAAGAGCTGCAGACTGCTGTTCACAAACGCTCTCCATCCAACTTCCTGATTGTATCCCACTTGTTGTTGATTCTTGACAAAAAAATTGAAACTTAATATCTTTATGTTTGAAGCCTGAAATGTGGAAAAAGGTTAAAAAGTTCAAGGGGGCCAAATACTTTTGCAAGGCACTGTATTCACTATCCCTCCTCTGTACATGTCCAAATCATCTCAGTCTGGCCTCTCTTTCTCTCCAAAACATCTAACATGTGCTGTCCCATTGATGTACTCATTCCTGACCTAAAGGGAACCTGAACATTTTAACCTCTATCTCCAAATCTGCCTGCTGTCTTTTCTTCAGTGCAACGGTCTAAACGACACAACCTCGCAGGTCTCACCACCGTCTTGTATACCTTTTTTTTCCATTCTTGCTAATGCTCTTTTATCACACTGGACACTTTTCTCCACCCATTCCAACCTGCTTGCACACAGTTTTTTTCCTCTTTTCCACAGCTGGACTGTTGATGCTAAGTACTTAAAAACCCTCTTTACCTCTGCTCCCTGTAGTTTCACAGTTCCACTTGGGTTCATTTCATTCACACACAAGTATTCTGTCTTGCTGCGGCTAACCTTCATTCCTCTCCTTTCCGAGACATTTGTTTCTGCCCTTTGTCTAACTTTCACTACTCTTTTTGTGACTCGCATAGTTATTTTGACATAGGTTTTACGTTGGATGCTCTTCCTGACATAGCCTTCTGCATTTATCCACATTTAACCCCTGAAGCGGCATCGTGTGTGTGTGTTTGTAATACTAGAAATTATGTATTTATCGTTTTATTGTTCTTTATTAAAATTGCAACAAACCAAGTGAAATTAAAAAGGATTATTTCTTACAATATTTTGTGAAATGTTGTTGATCACAACTAATGAAGCTCTGTAAGCTGGTGAACAAAGACCATATCTCTGTGTGTGCAAACAGAGACACAGATTCATGGTGTGTGGCATGGCGGCGGCACCAGCAAGGAGAGACAGGTACAACCGGAACGGTAGTCGCTCTTTTTCTTTACGGTGTGTTTCTACATTTAAAACCTGTCGACATCCACTTCTCCATAAAAGCACAAAATAATTTGCAGCCGTCTTGCTGCAGCGATGGACTGGCTTATACTGACAATGCCGAGTTTAACAAACAAACAAACTTCGGGCATGGAAAGCATACGCTGATAACGTTTATCTACCCGCAACTCCACCACCGTGCAATGAAACGCAACTTGGTTAACAAACTGCAATGAAGTGATGCGTTGATCATGAGATGTCATGGTCGAAGAGTGAACAGCTGGAATGCATTGGGCTAACTATAACTCTTTCCTTAAATATGTCATTCTCTCTGATTGTAGTATATCGCCCCCCTACCTCTAAAAACTCTTTTTATGACAACTTTGAAAGAATTTTAAAAAGGTGTAATCTCAACAAAGAGGTGATAATCATGGGAGACTTTAATATAAATTGGGAGAACAAATCATCAAAAAAATGCTCAAATTGCCAATGCTTTTGATCTCACTCAGTTAGTAAGTGGACCCACTAGAATAACAAACTCATCCCAAACACAAATCGATTTAATATTTAGCAATAAACCAGAGAGGATCATCAAAACTTTTAACATGGTTACTGGTCTATCAGACCACAACATGACTCTCATAACCAGGAAGTTAAGCAAAAAACGCTTTACTCCACTAGTCCATGAGGAGTTATCTGCCAATATCCCTAAAAACAGATATGAGAGCTTTAAAAGTTCAGTTCA
The DNA here is from genome assembly GCA_018398805.1 of Hirundichthys speculiger. Taxonomy (NCBI): domain Eukaryota; kingdom Metazoa; phylum Chordata; class Actinopteri; order Beloniformes; family Exocoetidae; genus Hirundichthys; species Hirundichthys speculiger. The sequence goes on from JAGFBZ010001141.1 coordinate 29,439, forward strand.
GGGCATTAACTGGGATGATGTAGTTAAAGGGGAAAACGTAGATAAGGACTGCTCACGTTTTACTGGCTCATTACAGAGCACTATTGAAGAATTCACATCCACACAAAGACCTAAGAAGAAAAAGCATACTGTCCCATGGGTAATCATAAAACTTATGAAAGTAAGGGGCCTGGCCTTAAAAACTGCCCTCAAAAGCATATAAAGACATGACAGACATAACTTCACTACAATACGAAACAGAGTCATTAAAGAACTTAGAAAAGCAAAGGCAAATTTATTTTTAACCATAATTAAAGACGCTGGGGGTAATGCAAAAATAATTTGGAGCCAGCTAAAAAAAAAATCAACAGGACAAATTCCTAATGAAACAAAAACACTTGAGCTTGCTATAGAGGGAAAGCCAACAAGCAATCCACTTGAAGTAGCAGATGCAATTGTAAAAACTGTGTCTCCGTGTTCTTTTATCTGGTGCCTAAATGACAAATCTAGAAGCAAAGATCAATCAAGAATTTAATACAATCATGTATACAAAGAATTATTATGCCATGCAGAATATTTTAATCGGCCGATGGTACACCTCCTGACACCACAAAAAATGTCAGGAAATGCACCCAGAAATCAAATTCTGTCCCTCCTTTAAGGATCCCAAGAAGGCGGGTCCTGCTCTCCCGGGTTGTATGATCCTTTGTCTCCGAAAATCCAGATGGTCCAGTCACAGTTCTTGTAAATCAACAACTGTTTGTTCAAGCAGTTTCAAACTGGTGATGGAGGTGAGCGGATATTGCAGTAATTAAGTCGTAAACCTGAGCTGAGAAACTCACAGCATTCCTTCATGCTAATTCTCAGTTAACAAGTTAAAATCTACATGATTAATTCTAAATCCTAACACTCTAAACCAGTGGTTCCCAAACGGTGTGCCGTGGTACACCAGTGTGCCGTGAGACAAGTGCGGGTGTGCCGTGGGATTTTGGGACAACCATACAGTATATTATTATTGTAATATACAAATTACAGAAAAGTAATTATTTTTTAATTTACCGACCACCAAAGCCGGATCCTTCACACAGAGGTACGTTGGCTGTCTTGGGGAAAAGTCCTGTCCCGTCTTTATGAGCTTCGGGAAGAGCTTTTGGAATTTTCACGTGAACACGCTGTCCCATAAGGACAAGCTCGCGGATGAGAGGTGGTGCGCCAGGCTGGCTTACCTTGCCGACATATTTGGGCTTCTCAACAAGTTAAACGCCAAGCTTCAGGGCAGGAAGGAAAACAATTTCTCATCCACGGACAAGATTCGAGGGTTTATGGGCAAACTTATCCTGTGGCGCGAGGCTTTGGAACAGGGCTCCATGGACATGTTCGCGCTGGCATCACTGTGCCACAGACAGCTAGGGAGCGCACCGTATATGCCGAACACCTTCAGGCCTTAAAAGAGCGGTTTGAGCGCTATTTTCCACGTGTGGCTGACATCGAGGACTATGACTGGATCCGAAACCAATTCAACCAGGAATCTTCAACAGAAAAGCTCACTATGAAAGAGAGAGAGGAGTGCGCAGAGCTCCGTGCGGATCGCACACTGAAACTCAAATTTAGTGAGCTCCCACTGGATCAGTTTTGGTTGGCTTCTGCATCAGAGTACCCAAACATCTCCCATCACGCGATTGAGCAACTTCTTCTCTTCCCCACTACCTACCTCTGTGAGTTGGCGTTCTCCACTCTGGTTTACATGAAGAACAACAGGAGGTCACGGCTGTCTGTTGAACAGGACTTGAGAGTGGCCCTCTCCTCAGTGCCACCAAGGATTTAAAAATTCTGCACGCACCGACAGGCACATGTGTCTCACTAATTTGTAAGTAGGCAAAATATTTACAATAGCACACGTTTCAGTGCTGATACATTAATAATTTGTAGTTCAGGACAATGGACAATGCAGCTTCCTTGCATTGACAGTTCTTTGTGCTTAATTTCTGCTGCGTTTTCTTTGCCTAGTATTCAATTTTGTGATATGTCTGGTTTAAATGGGTGTGTTGCTGCTTTGATGAAGCCTACATTGATGAAGTTTCAAATTAATTGTTGAAATATTTCATTTATAAATATTTCATGAGCAAAAGAGTTGTCTTTGTCATATTTTATTTTATATTAGTAAACAATTATCCACATTTACAGATATTTTTCATGATATGAGTGATAACACGTGTTATAAAGGCTATTTGGCACAATAGGTGTGCCTTGAGATTTTTACTTGTCCTTTGGTGCGCCTTGGGCACAAAAAGTTTGGGAACCACTGCTCTAAACAATAATTTTGTTGATTCAGTTGCCACAATTGTCAAGTCTTTTAGCCCTGAACACAAGGGTAATATCCCACAAATCAAACCAGCTGGGCCAGTTTTAATATCAATGTGGCCACTGAAGCAGATGTCATGAGAGTGGCGGGGGCTCTCAAGTCATCAAGAGGATGTCATTGGCATGACTTCTACTATGCTCAAAGAGCTGTCAACACCTCTGCTGCGTCCCATTACAAAATTAGTAAACCTCTCAATTACTGAAGGAGTCCTTCCAAGTGTTTGAAAACTGGCTGCTGTTTCTCCAATCTTTAAAGGTGGAGACCGTCTCTCTACCTGTAATTACATACCCATCAGCATCCTCCCTGTTGCATCCAAGGTCACTGAGAAACTTTTAGCAGAACAAATGATAGCATTTTTTAAATACATGCTCCTCTCCACTGCATCCTATGGAATTTGGTTTCCGTGCTAACCACTCAACGGAGACAGCAAACTGTTTTTTTTACTGAAAAACTAAGATCTTTATTGGTCAAAGGAGGAGTTGTTGGAGCAATTTTTTTTAGATTTAAAAAAGGCTTTTGACACCATTAATCACAGTGTTCTCTTGCATAAGTTTTGCATAAGTCACTTTTAATTTCTCAATACATGCAATTAATTGGGTTAGTTCATATCTAACAAATCGATCACAGTTTGTTAGAGTTAGGGGTCATCAATCAAATCCCATTAGCATGGCTACTGGTGTCCCACAGGGATCCATACTGGGTCCACTCTTATTTACCCTGTATGTTAATGACTTGCCAACAGTTTTCCCTGACACTAATATTCAAATGTATGCAGATGATACTGTAATTTTCATCCATGGCAGCAATGCAGCACAAGTTGCAAGGTCAGGTAACAAAGTCAATGAAAAATGTTACAACTTGGTTAAAACAGAACTGCTTACAACTGAATGTGTCTAAAACAGTATGCATGTTCTTTAGAAAGTCAAATAAACACTTCACTGAGCCAGATGTTTATGTAGAAGGGGAAAGACTACAGGTAGTCTCAGAGTTTAAATATCTCAGTGTCATGATCGATAGTAATCTGTCATTTAAAGCCCAAATTAAAAAGGTCTGTCAGCGAGTTAAATTCAATCTGGCAAACTTTAGATATATACGGAACTGTATGTCCACAGAGCCTGCAATTATGTACAGTCATGGAAAAAATTATTAGACCACCATTTTTTTTTCTTCACTTTCTTGTTCATTTTAATACCTGGTACCACTAAACGTCATCATGTGACTAAAACAGACAGAAAAGAAAACTCTGAATGCATAAAAGCAGTGTTTTTGGCAGTACAACGCCATAGCTATTGATGTAAAAACTTAAGTGATTTAGGTTATAATCAAGAAAACCATAGAAAATGGTAAGATATATGCTCTTAAATAAAACTCTTATGAGCAATATTTGTGGTTATCGTTATGTTTGTCCAAACAAATGTACCTTTAGTTGTACCAGGCATTAAAATGAACAAGAAACTGAAGAAAACAAGGGTGGTCTAATAATTTTTTCCATGACTGTATATCCATTCAATGATCTTTTCCCACATTACATACTATTTAACAACTTGGTCTCAGGCCAGCGCAACATCTCTTATGCCCATTCAGTCCCTTTATAAACAAACCCTCAAAGTTCTGGATAAAAAATAAAAATAAAAGAATAAAAATCTAGATATCATAACCACTGTTTCATTTTAACTAAATATAAATTCCTGAGTTGGGAAAACCTGGTGAAATACCAGATTATAAATATAATAGATTATAAATGGACATGCTCCTTCTGTGTTAAGACAATTCATAAAAACAGGTTCATCTGCAAACATATCCACAAGAAGCACAACTAGAGGTGACTGTATAATCCAGATGAGAAAAAGCAGTTTTAGCCAATCTGCATTTTCCATTAGAGCTGCACCTGAGTGGAACATAATACCACCCCACATTAGAGATATAAGTACATACCATACATTCAAGTACAACCTAAAAAATGGTTTGTTAGCCACCAGATATGTCAACACTAAACATCACATTGTCAGCGCCTCTACTTGTTACTAGTTGTACATTGTCTTATATCTTTACGTTTTTTAAAGATTTATTTTAACCCCCTTTTTTCTCTTTCCCTGTTTTTTCTACATTAACCATCCTCTTTTTTATATGTCTTATGTGTTCTTTTATCAATAAGTTTTAACATGATGTTTGTGTATTTTATGATTTTGTTTCTTTTAGTATCCATCTGACCTGTTAACACCGGTCCATGGACAACAAATGTAAAATAGCCATTTTGGCTAATTCTGGCACATTTACATTCTATGTTTATTAATGTGCACTGTCCATGTCAAATAAACCATAAATAAATAAAAAAAATAAATAAGAGAGTTTACTCTTGTACTTGTCTTTGCAATTCTACACATTAGCTTCTGGTTGATAAAAACCTAACCTAGTATCTAATAATTAAGCTCAAACATGAACTGTTATTATGGTAGAAAAAAATGGAATATGAGTTTTTAATAGCCACTTATGATCTTCATACGTCTGGTTTGTTCCAGCCATCTGCTCCTGGGAGACGAAACACAGTTTCTCAGGAGCTGCAAGGACTTATAATATGTAAACCATTCGCCGTTTCATTATTTCTTGATCATTCACCATGATCTTCAGCTTGGATAATTATAAAGAATATACTTTTTTCACATCAACTATGAATGTAAAAATAAGCCCATAATTCTTGACTTTTCTCTTCATAGAAATTACACCACTGACCGATCTGATGTTTAAAGTCAGAGCTCCCCTATACAACTGTCTTACTGTAAGTCAGCCTGTCAATAACTGTGGCTTGAGCAGTGAGTCGACTCAGAGGGCCAGACAGCAAGTTGATGATTGATTCCTTATACAAGTAAGCATTGTATAAAGGTCTGCAGAGCTGTGTGGCATTTCAGGAAGTGCTGTACTCACAGGTCAGGGGTCTCATGGCTGATCCAAGGGGGCTCCTAGAAGTGAGGGCATGAAGGTGGAGGCATAGCTATTTTGCTGTGGTGTTGAGAGCTTGTACTCAGGGGCTTGTTAAAGACAGCCAATACCATGCTAATAATGGAACCCGCAAAGCTCAGACACCTGGGTACACGGCTGTCACTGACATTCTCCTGGCCTCAACCAGAACGACTGACATGACATGTTATAAGGAGCTCAATATGTCAATACAAAAAGAAAGCTTGCATCTTGTCAATCACAGGATGGGCAGAGCAGAAAAGTGCCATCAGGGATAGTTTAAGCAGTTGTTTACTGTAGGCCTGTTTCCTTTTGTCAGTTTTGCAGATGCCTCAGTGTTTCAGTCTCTCATCTACACATTATTTGGCAGTGCTTACAGATCCACATCTGCAGTTCACTCTTATGTAGCTTACAACCACTGATCTATGTAGTTTCCCAAGAAACCAGCAGCTGGTTGGTATTCAACACAGCTCTTCTGCCCACTGCGTCTGGAGTATGAAGTGGCTGGGGCATCCTCCAGGTCAGACCAGTGGTAAGGGGCTTTGCCAGAAGCATTGCCCCCAGCAGACTTAGCCCTCACTGGGTAAGGCTCTCTGATCTCCTCCCCCTTCCTTCTCTTCCACCTGCCTAAGACAATTCCAGACTATTGATATTTCAGAAATATACAGAAGGTCTGCTTTCTCACTCTTGCTTTTAAATCTGACTTTTGATGCTCTTTCAGATTAAATTTACACAAATTTATTTCAAATGTATTTTTTGGTCTTTTTTGCTTCTTTGTTTAGTGAAAGACAAGAAGAATCAGTGCTGGGTAAAGGGAAGACATAGAAGCGTGTTGTTGTGCATTTCAGGGTGATGGAGGACAGTGTCTGAGCTTTGATCATGGTCAAGTAATCTCCATTTGGGTGCCCTGATGCCAAGGGCATTTTTTGCGGCTCAAGTACTAAGTTGGATATCAAATATCCAGTGGGGGCATGTCAGCCAGACATGAAACATGGGCTTGATTGGGGTACCCTTGCTTATACATATCTGACCCCTTTACCAAGAAATAAATTATCTCAAGTTCTCTGTAAAGGACAAATTATAATGATGCCATAACAATTACAGTGTAAATCAGGCCTGGAAGCTTATCTCTTTTCTAGTTAAAAAAAAAAAAAAGGCTTTATTAGGAGTTAGGATCCTCCTTTGCATACACCTCCATGGTGCCACAAAGTGAAAGGGCAGCATTGGGTACACTCTATTACATAAAATGAGAAGCCTAATGAAGGCCAGAAGTAGCACCACTATATATAGCCATGATGACCACAGAAATTATTATATGTGTAGAGTGGAGAGAAGGAGTGTTGTGGTCTGTTTTGTTTTGTTTTTTTCTACTCATGGATTGTAGGCCTTGTTTCAAGGATAATTGTTTATTAGAGAAGGAATAATTTTTCATCTGATCTGTTGGTGGAAGAATATTGTGTATGCAACGGGTTCAAAGAGCTCATATTGGTTTAGCAATACAGTGCACTTTGACAAAAATAAACATTGATTTGAGTGTTATTTCCATCACACAGACAGTGCTAACGTTATAACATAAGATTCCGACAACTGAAGATAGTAAAAACCCACTTGTCTCCTCAAGCCTTGGTTGCACAGCCAATGGAATCTACATAGTCCAGTTTTGCAGCGGCTTCGTTCTGGCCACACATCTCACAGGGAGCATTTCAAAAAGCGAAACAGAGGGGAGCACAGCCTTCTCAGCTGGATTTGTGAGATTACAGGTTTACCCATAGGTTTCAAGATCATATGAAAATAGTCTGCTCGTATATAGATATATATCACTATTTCTTGTTCTTTCTCAAAGTATACATTTAAAAATTATGGTGTTAAATAAAACATGCTTTCCAACTTCTAAATTGACCTCTTCTTGTGTGTGGTTCAAATCTCTTAAAACCTTCAGAGTTGTTTACACACAGCCTCCACAGGTTAAGATAATGTTGATGGATGAGTCAGAGCCTGATTTTATTTTGAAAATCTGCTGGAATCCAAATGTATTTTCATGGCTGACTTCAGCCAGCTCCATCTGCTGTGTTTAAATTTATAAGGTTTAGTAAGGCAAGGCAAGTTTATTTATACAGCACATTTTATGTACAAGACCAGTGGCGCCGCCAGCCAGAATCCTGTACACACTGTGCGTACAATTGTTTTTTTAAAGGTTTGAAAAAAAATATATATATTTTTTTAATTGTTTTTGGGGAGGGGATAATAAAGATGCTGGTTTGTAATAGACTAAACATGCCGAGTCCACTTATTTTTTAAGCCAATTAATTGAAGCCTAACATAAACAGGGCCGGCTCTACCCAAATTGGTGACCTAGGCGAGATTACACCCCGGTGCCCCCCCGAGCCCACTGCAATTCAATGACAACAACCAACTGAGCAATCACGACAGTTAAATTTGAGCATTTGAACAACGACAAACTCAATGGTAACAACAGTTACTTTCAACTAAACTTATCAGCAGATGGCGCCCTAGGCAGCCACCTATATTGCCTATGCTAAGAGCCCTGAACATAAAGGCCAATGATTGTCATCCGTCAGTAAGTGATTTTGAATTCTGGCGCTATATGCTTCTTCTACACTATGTAGTCTACCCCTATGTGGTGATTACGCTTTGGTCCGGTAGTGTAATAGAAATGTCAAAAAGACAGTTGAGCCTTTTCCAGGCATTTGAAAGAAAAAGAACTAAGCCTGCTACTGTTACAAACACACAGAGCAGCGAGAATGAAGCCGCGAGCAGCAGTCAGGCAGGATGGGAAGATGAGGTAGCTAGCTACGATGCTAGCTCTTCTGCCTCTCTGGCAGTTGTTGCAGCCGCGGCCAGTTCACACCCGAGCCCCGAGCCCGCCGAGGTTACACAGCAGCAGCAAATGGTGGTGAGTGCTGCTGCATATAAAAGATGACCTTGGCTGTGTTAAGGCTGATGAACTCAAAACGGCATCTGACTCTGTTAAACTGAGAGTGATCCAGTCAAGATTCAAGCCTCCCAGAGGGTGGGTGCCCCCAGCTAGAGTCATATGTGACAAGCAGCGGAAAATACCGGAGTTTTTTGATGAGAGCATTTACCCCACTCTGCGTTACAGCAAAGGCGTTGATGGCATTTTTTGTGTAGCTTGCATGCTTTTCTCATCAGGAGACATGGTTCTGAGAACGAAGCCACTTACTGACTGGAGTAATGCAAAAAAAATAGTTTCCAGGCACATGTCAACTCCACCGCACAGAAGTGCACAGCTGCGTGCAGGTGAATTTGTTGAGGTTGCTTTGGGAAAAGCCAGTCTATCTATTCAAAGTTAGATCGCTCACATGAACAGGCAGTAGAACGCACTAAACATGGACTGAAAGCAGTCATTGATCTGATCGCTGTTTGTGGAAGACAAAACCTACCCATTCGTGGCCACAATGATGAGTGCAGTAATTTCCAGGTGCTTCTGAACTACCGTGCTACAGGAGATGAGAAACTGAAAATGTATCTCGAAAATGCACCACGCAATGCCAAATACTTCAGTCATCAGATCCAGAACGAGTTGATTGAGCTGTGTGGGAAACAGATTCATGACACAATTCTGAACAAATGCAGCGATGCAAAGTGGTTTTCCCTTTTGGCTGATAAGACTTCTGACATAAGTAATGTTGAGCAAGTAGCTCTTGTAGTGAAATATGTGGACTGTGTTAACTGCAGCTACTCTGTGCGCGAGGACTTTTTGGGATTTTTTCCTACTGCTGACACTACAGGAGAGACCTTAACCCAACTCCTGCTGGACCGTTTAACCCCTTAACATTCCTGTATAATTTGCATAAAACGCCTATCCAAGACATACCCAAAGTAAATTGAAAGCTGTTCTTGAACCGTTTATAGCACATGGATGGTTTTGGTCTCTTTTGAAAGGTGACACTCTGAAGTTTTTCCCCCAACTGTCAGAATCACTGTAAGTGCTACTAGCATTGAGTAATCTAAGTTTGAACACACTGAAATATAAGTTTTTTTATTTCCACCTGAATTTTTTTTTGTAAACAGATGTCTGCAGATGAGTGCAGATGTGTGACTTATTAGCTGGAAAACACAATGGGAACCACAGCATGAAAGCCTTACCTAGTGCAAGTTCAAATTTGATAACAATACCACTAAAAATGAGTATTTTACACACGGTTTTGTAAGAGTATGCCTAGGCGTTTCCAAAAATGGCCATTTGGAGACTCCAAAATGGCACTTGGATAAACATGACCACATACCTCGGATAAAAGGACATAACTCTTGAACGCTTCATCGTACAGTCATAATCTTGGCCTCTAATGAAAGGTGACACTTAGAGGTATCCTATCCCACATCCAGATTCACTATCAAATTTCTTAAAAAAAGTTACTGAAACATAAAGCTAAATTTTGCATATAAAAAGAGTCAAAACAAGTGTTGTTGTGGAAAATGTAATTTATATAAAAAAATGACTATCTTTTACAACACAGCCAAACTATTCACATATTTGAACATATTTACAATTATAACCATTTACAGGTTGGCAGCATGCCAGTCCTGTAGCAATCTCTAGTCGGTATCAAGCACAAAGGCACATCACATGAGGAGCATTTCAACTGTGTTTTAGCATGACAGTGCCTGCACTTCAGCCTACCAGTAGTCCTCTGCCCACTGATAAAAACCAGTATGTGATGTGCTCCACGTGGAGCAGGAGGTGGGACAGGTCTGGCTGTGGAGGAAGACCCTGCTTCTGCCAGCTGCTCGGCGAGGGTCTCCCAGAATGCCTTCTGGTGCAGAGGGATCTCTCTCTCCACCCATACACCTGGAACAAACAATGAAAAAAATATATACAAAAACATAAATATGTGCAACACAAAAATTGTTTCATTTCAAAATGAATACACAGTTGAATATACAGCACATACCGGCTGTACTCCTTCACAGCTGGTGGAACTGAGATGTCCTTCATCTGCCAATGTCCATCTGCACCTTTGACCTCTATGTGACCACTTTCTGACTGGCTCCCAGTCCACATCTGAATCCTCAGATGACTGCCCATTATGTGAAAATAAAGAAATAAGTCATTTACAAAATGTTCCATCTTTTCTGTATTGTACTACTTTACACAATGACCCCCCCCTCCACACACACACACACACACCCCAACAAACAACTCACACATACTCCTCCCCCCACACACACACAAACAAAGGCTTTTGTATTTATTCAAAGTAAAACTTGTTTATGTCGAAATATACAGTAAAACGTAATAATAATATGAATAATACTACCAATTATGATACAATATATACGTAATAATATAATATAAGCTGTAATATAAGTCACAATTTAGTCAAATACTTACGTATGCAGAGCAAAATCTTCTCAGACGGAGGAAATGTCTTATGCGCAGGCGTGCGCTCTGTTATCTGATCTTATCTGATCCCCTCTCCTGACACGTCACTTTCACAACGAGCAAATTCCTCCTCTTCCTTCTTGGACAGTCCTTTTCACCATTTTCTACAATAAATACGCTCCCAAACTGAAAAAACGCTGAGAAATAAGCCACACTGGTGCGTCTTGCTGAGGCGCACGATGACGCGCGTTCATGAGACTATCTAATTACCATTTACGCACGGCTTTCTTTGTTTCCCCGTTATCTCCACCCCCTCGACAGTCACATCGTTGTTTTCAGAATTTCATTGGCTATTCAATGCGTCATCAGCACGATTGATTCTAACTGGCTGGTTTTTTCCTGAAGCAAACTAGGACATGGCTTCGTTTCAACGTTGGCCCTTATTGGCTATTGTAGGATGTGGACAGGACAGGGAAGCTGCTGTATGGCTGTATGAGGTATCAATCAAAAGCTCAGATGACCCCCTCCATTTTGAGACCAGACACACGTATGTCAGCACAGAATAAAGCATTTTATGATGAAGAAAACACGGAAGTTACTGAACACCGACCAGCTACCAGTGGCGTTTTTGTGGATACTTTCTGGTATAATAATGCATTTTGGACTAAATACTTTACTGGATTGGATCGACTGGACCTTTGTGAGTTTAACCAGACCATTTTTGTGGGAATATTTTTGATCGGACGACTTTTATAACGCTCATAAGGTGAGTTGCGTTGATTTTGTAACTGCTTGTTTGTTTGTTTGTGGTGTGACAAAAGCGTTGATTGTACCTGCTGTTATGATTATATCCTGAAATGCTTTACATTGATTGAATCACAAGAATCTTAGCTTTCCAAAGATATGTCGCATAAGTGCCTCACGTAACATTTGAGCTGTGTAAATTACAGTTTAGTTTCGGAAACTGCAGAAATTCGGACTGACGGCCCGCGGGCGGGCCGTTGGAACGTTAACAGGTTAAGAAAATTGGATCTGGACCCTGCTCATATCGTTGGACAGGGGTATGATGGGGGTGAGAATGTCAGTGGAAAGGTGCAAGGCGTCCAGGCGCGCATCAGAGAGCAGTATCTCGCGGCAGTCTACGTGCACTGCAGAAATCATGCGCTAAAGCTAGCCATTGTGCACTCTACAAAAATCCCTGTTGTCCGCAACACTCTGGATACGGCTCAAGAGTTAGTGAGCTTCATTACAGCTTCCCCAAAGCACCTGCAGTGCTTGTGAACAACACTAACGGTAAAAATCGCCTTCAGAAGTTTTCAGACACACGCTGAAAATGGACTCCGATGCCAAGTGCGGCTCCACCGCATCCTCGCTCACACGGGCCATGAAAACATTTGAGTTCATCGTCTGCCTCATCAGCACTCAGGAGCTTCTTCACTGCCTAACACCACTGAGCAATAGGCTACAGAACCCAAAATGTGAACTGCCTATGGCTGCGCAAATGGCCACAGATCTCGTAACAGTGCTTGGGAGAAAAAGAGATGACTCCACATAGAGCAAAATATGGGAAAAAACAAGCTCAAAGGTCTAACACATCTGCAGAAAACCCACAAGAGTACTGAAAAAGTACTATTTTCTTGCCATTCATCGACCACCTGACCACAGAAGTGAGAGACAGAGTATGCCTTGCACTACCACGTCTTAAAGCCCAGTACCTTCTACCAAATTGCCACTTTTGACAGACAATTTATGGATGGAGATAAAGGAGGAGTATGGTGCATTGATGCCCAGTGTTGACACTGCAGACATGGAGCTGAATCTGTGGATGCAGCACAACGGGCCTAAGGATGATACACCTGTCACCAGTGACATTCTCCAAGTTCTGAGACTAACCGCAGACTTTTATCCCAACGTGCATACTGTCATGAAGGTTCTCCTAACAATGCCCGTGTCTACTGCCAGTGCTGAACATTCATTCAGCTGCCCCTCCCCAAGTTTCCATTGGCTCTCGCGACTGCTGAGCTTCTGACCAGCTACGTATTCCGCCTCCATGGGTTTCCTCAGGACATCGTCTCGGACCGAGGGCCCCAGTTTGTCTCCCAGGTATGGCGGGCTTTTTGTAAAGGGTTGGGGGCCACGGTCAGTCTCTCCTCTGGCTATCACCCACAGACTAACGGACAGACCAAGAGGATGAACCAGAGAGTGGAGTCTGCTCTCCGATGCGTCGCCGCCAAGAAGCCAACCTCCTGGAGCCGTTTCCTGCCCTGGGTGGAATACGCCATTAACTCCTTGGTCAGCTCCGCCACCGGCCTCTCCCCCTTCGAGGCAGCCTTGGGTTACCAACCGCCTCTCTTCACGGAGCAGCAAAATGAGGTAGCTGTTCCATCTGTACAGGACCACCTGAACCGCTGTCATCGTGTGTGGAAGACCGCTCGGGCTGCCTTACTTCGGGCTACGGACCGTGCCAGATGAGGGGCCAACAGACGCAGAACTCCTGCACCCACGTACCAACCAGGGCAGGAGGTGTGGCTATCGTCCAAGGACCGTTACCGTCTTCAGCCAAGAAGATGAACCCCTGCTTCGTCGGCCCCTTCGTGGTTGAGAGGGTCCTGAGTCCAGCGGCGGTGAGTTTGAGACTACCGGCTTCCATGAAAATACACCCTGTTTTTTATGTGTCCCGGGTGAAGCCCATCTCTCATAGCCCCCTCATGCCTCCTTCTCCTGCTCCTCCTCCTCCCGAGATCGTGGATGGTCATCCTCAGTGGAAGGTCCGTCGGCTGCTGGACGTCCGACGCAGGGGCCGGGGATTCCAGTACCTGGTGGACTGGGAGGTACGGGCCTGAGGAGCGGAGCTGGGTCTCACGCGGGCTCATCATGGACCCTGGGCTGCTCACGGCGTTCTATCGCTCTCATCC